>SRPW01001247.1:0-11360 GCA_018360225.1 Claviceps pusilla | reverse complement strand
AAAGGGGTTGAAAGGGGTTGAAAGGGGTTGAAAGGGGTTGAAAGGGGTCAAAGGGGACAAAGGGGACAAAGGGGACAAAGGGGACAAAGGGGACAAAGGGGTTGAAAGGGACAAAGGGGAACAAAAAGGACGGCTCAGACTCACTGATGCATATATCCTTTGTATCATATAACCGATCCACGAGCGGCCTCACAATCAACGCATTCAAACTCGGTTGCCGAAAATGGTCCAGCGTATACGGATCGTCTTTGAACCACGGAAAAGAGGGCAAGAAGAGTCAGAACAAAAGTGTCTCTTTCCACGGGTCCGTACCACACAACCTCATGGAAAGGAGCAGTTGGGACGGGAATATGCATACCGATGCTAGCTAGGACTAAGCGTCTCACACTGCTGATTAGTTAGTATACGTCTTAGTCTTTTATTTCTCGCGAGGAAAGAAGAAAAGAGAAAGACAGAGAGAGAGAGAGAAAGAAACAAGGAACAGCAAGAATATACCGATGAAGAGTCATGTAGACGGATGCTGCGCCGGGGCTTCGCGTCCCCTCCGGCGCCGGAACGTCGACCTCGATATCGGGAGGCCGAAAGCTATCCGTGTCATTGTCGCTCAGCCAATCCTCTTGGTTGTCCATGGTCCAGCGATTACAAAGAGGTCGATGGACGGGGTGTTCATTTCTATTCTGCTCTGAAGAAGAGAAAAGAAACCAAAACAAAACAAAACAAAATAGCGCAATCTGTGCTTGGGCACTCTCGGGAAGTGGCTGGTCGGCAGGTTAGGTAGGATTAAGGGGATTGAGGGGGGCGTGTGCCACGCAAATCTCGTCGGACTTGTCAGAATCGGAATGGCGGATTGAGGCGACGATCTTTCGGCAAGGCTCATGCGCCGCATCAGTCTGGGTTGGATTTTTTTTTTTTTTTTTTTTTTTTTGACGGGACGCCACGTTGCGGATGGTCACGTCGGGGGATCGGGCATCGGGAATCCGTTCCGTTGGTACGACTCGAAACTTCAAATGTTGGCATACACGTAGGTATGTATGTATATATATCCGTGCTGTCCGGAGACTTTTCAATCGCACCGTCCGAGTCGAATCTGTACCGAATCTCTGGACCGCTTGATAGAAAGGAAGAATGAATGCAAAAAGAACGAATGTGCGTTGTCACTCTCAACTCAGGCGGGCGAGTGAAGAAGGCGCCAAGTGTCGTCATCATTCGTGACGACAACAGACACACTTGGCCGATGAAGCAGCGCCCAATCGTAATTTAGGTGGCATCCAGTCGACTTTGTGCCCCTCCTCGTGCCACCACCCAAAAAACCACCCAAAACATGTCACCCAAAACATGTCACCCAAAACATGCCACCTCCCAATCAAGAATCGATAAATGAGATGCCATTGCGTCGAGGAAACGCTGACAGCGTGACGAGGAGGAGCGAGCCCTCAAAACAGCAGAGAAAGCGCAGCGAGTGGACCAGACCATGAAGAAAGCCTAGATAAAAAAATGGTAAGACAAAGGTGATAGGATACGGAATAAAATAACCAATTCTTTCTCAAAAGAAAAGTGTTTGGAAGACGAAAAAGAACGAAGAAGAGAATGAGAAAGAGAAGGGAAAAAAGATGAGACATTAAAAAAGATGACCCGCAGACACATCTCAATCAATTGGAAATCATAGGAAAAGCCCGATGCGGGGGTCGAACCCGCAACCTTGAGATTTCGTGCACTCGTAAGAGTCTCACGCTCTACCGATTGAGCTAACCGGGCCGGATTGAGGAAGTCCTCTACCGGGTGTGTCCGGGGTTGTTGAAGGAGGGAACTCTTATCCCTTACTATAAAGCATACACACATAAGAGCTCGATCCGTGGAAAATTCTTCATCGTTTCAAAATTCAGAGGTGTGGAAACCTTTCCAAACTGTCAATTTGGTGTGGGTGGGTTTCTTTTTGTGGTTAGGGGGGCAGACCCTTGTTTTAGGTTCCCCTGTCTTTGCAGGGATAGTGGTGGGGAGGCACGGGAGGTTCTGCTGATCCTTGTCAGAACCGAGGGGATGGATGGGCTACCCTAGATGGAACTAGCTCCGAAGTCGGTAATTTTTCTTGAATCTGTCATGCTGTGAAGATGTTCTCATATTTTTTGTTTTTTTTTTTGTTTTTTTTTTTGGTTGCTGTGCAGCGTTTCATCTTACCGATGGTAGAGCTCCAGACTCCTCGACCCGTCCCCCGGTCCAAGCAATCCAGCTTCTTGCAGCTGGCGGTGCAGGGCTGCATGCCGAGCGGAAACCGGCAACCGTACGAGGCCATTGTTTGGCTGCGGCGAGGCACGACCCGAGGAAGACGTCGGAGACACGGCCGATGGTGCGGATGACCGCGAGGAACACGGATCAAACGACATGGCGTCGTGTGTGTAGGGGCCTGTACCATCGTTGGCAGCGCTGACGGAGAGGTCGGGCAGAACAGGACCATCGAGGTCGTCCATTTGCAACCACCACCAGTCCGGCCCTGTCGACGCCGCTGTACTGCTCTCCGGTGCCGTCGTCGCTGTTGGCCAATAGTCTCGTTTGTCCGGTTGCGCCGCCGCCGGAGCTGTGTCACAGGGTCGGGAAAAGATTTGCCCCCATTTTGCGCCGGCCATGCATTTCTCCAGCTCGTTTTCATGGTTCAGATATGACTGCAGCGAGAAGGACATGGGTATGCCGCGCGGTGATGTGGCAGTACTGGACGAGACAGAAGGAAATGACGCAGGTGTCTGTAGTCCTGGCTCAATTTCTTCTATTTCCTCCTCCTCACTCTCCTTCCCCTTCTCCTCTTCCTCACTCTCCTTCCCATCATCATCAGCATGTGGCTCTTGCGGCAAAGGCGACAGGAACGAAGACTTCGCAGATAGGCAAGGACAGGAAGTAGTGCTAGTGTTGCTATCTTGCTCGAGATGCAGGATCGTGCTGTCGAATCGCCATATATAGTCAGCAATTTGGTAGGTTTCTTCTCTCATTTTTTTCTCGCATAACGCAACGAGTAGCAGTAACCAGAACAAACTTCATATCACCATATCCATGGCACAAAAACAGCCTTCCATCCCGTTTTACACCGGAAATGACCAATGATGCCATGTATTCAACCTTGTGCCCACCAAAAATGAATGGACATTCAGGAGTAGCTTGAGGAAACGCCAATAGTATTGTTCTGAAACGGGATAGTACGACAGGCCATCCAGATTCAAGTGCTCGAAGGTTCTGTTACTGCGTTACTGGTAATCCAGGCACAAATTTGCTGTCGCTGGATGTTTCCAGTTGCGCAGGTGTGGGCAGCAGTAACAGTTGAAGATGTCTGTCTCGCAGTTATTTTTTTATCATGAATTCTAAGAGCTTGCTCGAAATTCGCGTTTTCAAAAAGAGTCTGCTCTCCGGGCATAAACAAAGGTAAAACTTATACCGAGAAGACATCGACTCTGTACTGCCGCGAGCCAGGCAAAGGGGTTAAGAGGGCTGGCGCCATGTCACGAATGCGGGCATATGCGCAACAAACCAGACCCCAGGTCCTCGACGCAGGACATGATCAAGGATAATCATGATAACAATAATAAATAAAAAGTAAACATAATAAAAACCACTCCTCACTTATCACTTTTGAAGCCAGTTCGTGGGTCTGCAACAGGTCGTAGGACGAAAGCCGGTCCAGAAGTGAACTGCATCAGCCGCAGGAGGAGTGAAAAAAAAAGGAGGAACATCGCATCGAAGCCGTTTCGACCAACCACATCTCCTAATCTGGCGGGAGTAGATGCAGGAAAAAGAAAGAAGGCGTCCATTGCTTCGTGAGCCAACACATCAAGCCGTGGGACGCCTTTTCCCAGCGTGTCGGGTCAGTCATCTACACGCTTGCGCGGCAGAGCAAGACCATGTCGGACAGGCAAGGACTTGCAGAGAACAAAACAATAGCAAAGACTGCTCTCCTCTTTTGCAAATCAACGGAAATAGAACAAAGCCCCAAGACCTGTGTGCGGAACTGGCCCACTCTTCCAATCGCGGCACAAGGCACGAATTCAGCCCCCAACAGAAGAGGCGCGCGTAGTAAGAACGGCTGGTCCTTGGTTAGGGTCCTAGGCGGCTGAGACATACCGTTGGCTCATAGTAATGTATACAATAATATTAAAACCCCCATCTTCACCAGCGTGGGCACTCATATTCCCGGGACGATGGTGTCGGGCCTGACTCGGCCATTGAGGGGGATTTTGTCCTTGTCGCGAGGGTGCATTGTGAACGGCGCATTTGTGTCGAAGAGATCATGTAAGTGGTACGGCACAATCCCAGCGCGCAAGGGGTCACGTCGACCAGTGCGGGAACTGTCGTCTCCTGAATCCTTCTCCAACAAAGTGGCATGTCATTGCTATGCAAGACGGCCACGACAAGGTCGCCTCAAGACGCATCGTCCCCCTCTTTCTTTTTTTCTTTCTTTTTTCTTTCTTTTTCTTTTGGACCGATACGATGAATCCCAGAGTGGCTTCGCCTGTGCCAGCAAGTCTAATAGCCCGTCAGAATTGGCTCTTGAAATCTGCAGACCAGGAGCATGACTCACGAGGCTTGACATGATTCCATGAACAGACACTCTCTGGTTCGTGAGCGATTTCATACCGAGTTTAAGCGTGGCAGCAGGGCCAAAGATGCTGCCGTGTCGATGGAATCGTCTGGCTTCTCCCTCGCTCCTTTCTCTGTGAAGTTTGTTTCATTCGTACCTTTGTGCTACACGCGAAGCCCGTTGAGCTCCGGGGGAGCAAACAAACAAGCCGGAAAAGTCGCACCGACATTGTGTGCTACGGATATGGCGCGTGGCGGTGAGAAGAGCGGGAAAAAAAGGAGAGAGAGAGGGAAAAGAAAGGGAAAAATCGAGCCGTGGAATGGCACGAGTCTTAAGGGACACAGCATGACGGCAGAGGGGGCGGGTGCGTGCATCGAGGTACTTTAAAGTCTATGGGTGCTTAGCCTACCTGGTAAGTACCGAGTAGTTTCTGCAAGGGCCGGGAACAAAACCACAACATAATCCACGTGTCAACAGAGTCCATTCGTCGACGGCAATCTAGCCATGCTCGACGTTGCTCGCAAAACGGCCGCATCTCGTGACGGCAACAAACTGGTTGACCGTTGGGTATGAGCACCGATGAGCTTTTTTTTGCGTCCACCTCGCGTCCAATTCGGTCCATGATGGGCACGAGAATCGAATGTACCGCGAGTTCAGAAGATGGGTTAAAGAAGAGGATTACCTGCTGGATGCAACATGCCGTGAGAAGAGGGCGCAAAAAAAAAAACGATGACAGAAAATAAAGACAGGCAGAGAAACATAGGACCAGAATAATAGAAGAAAGATAAGCTCACCGGTCAACAATACGTCGAGTGCTCTCCTATCTCTCCTTCACCTGTACGAGCCATCGCCGTCGATGCCATGCACCGAGCCACGAGTAGGCAGAGCAACCATCCACAACCTGCGCAGGTCGATGCGACGCCGAAGCTTCAACAGAGGTGACCATAGAGGCTATGAGGACTAGTGCTCGTCATGGTTTATGTTTCCTTTGCCGTGGCAGCAACTCTGGAGGTTATGAAGGAGGGGGGAGGTTTCGCCAAATACGATGCTTATATGCCGCCTGGGGAGTTGTGACAGGACGTATGCAGCGCCTGCATGGGGAATTTTGCATTTGCTCTTCCAAAGACTGTACATACATGTAGCGGAGGAGCATGTCGGTTCCTTGCATATGATGTGTTCCCTCCCCGCCCATTACACTCTAGTTTGGCGATTCCCGGACCACAATAATGTCGTTCAGCAAGACGTGGAGGAAACGCCGTCTCACTAGGTATCCATGTCAAATTAAAACGTGGTTGTCAGTGTATAAGACACTTTGGCCGAGTGGTTAAGGCGATGCCCTGCTAAGGCATTACATTCGTGTGCGCAGGTTCGAATCCTGCAGGTGTCGCAGTAATCCTTCTTTTTTTTTGTCCTTTTCAGTCGTCGTGAAATAGAAGCCATCTGTAGCACTATATAAGTTTTTGCTTTGGCGCGCCTTTGCCTCTATACCACCGTTGTATTTTCTCTTTTGCCATTATTCACGTTCGTATTATCTGCAGCAATGTAGCGTATCTTGCGCGGAGCCACGGCAGGCATGAATTTGTTCTCAACAGACTGAATATTCGTGTCAGATCGATTGTAAAAGTAGGTAGGTGGCACATGTCCCTGGGAATATGGTAAAATAGAGTATCTACTCAGTACCTCAATAGGTCAATCGTCTATGGATTTCCAGTCCAATCGCATGCGACCTGGCTGCTGTGGTCGACCGGGCCAGTTAGCAGTCGCCTTGCATACGGTTCCCCGTCGTTTAAATCTGATGAAGGCACATCTGCCGGCGTACTATTATCTATCCTCTGTGAGCCGCCATTCGAGCGTGCCAAGTGATTTGCGCTTGACACCCGCTAGATTGTCCTCGGGTTGGTGCAAGAGGTAGGAAGTTTACGGTCGTCAAGCTTAAGTTTCCAGTACAAAGAGCTTCGGAAGAGAGTGCGAGGAATACAAATAGGAAAAAAAAAAGCCGATCAAGGATATGAGCAAAAAGAAGGTTCTTTGCACGACACGGATAGCACGCCGAACCAGACCTCACTGAGGTATGGCAAAAGAAACGACACCTGCAGGATTCGAACCTGCGCACACGAATGTAATGCCTTAGCAGGGCATCGCCTTAACCACTCGGCCAAAGTGTCTGAGTTACAAATTTAGCCGGATGATACTGTCTATGAGCTGGGATCTCCAAGACCGGACTTGACTTGCAAAGCCTGCAGATCTTCTCGAGCCCCATGTTGCTGCTGCATAGATGTACCTTCGTGGATATTGGCGAAAGCATTATCATTGTCTCGCTATAGGCCCAGTCTTGTCCGACATCGAGCAGGCTAATAGAGCAGCCAACTCGGCCGACCCCATGGAATGGGACATCTAACACGCCAGGTCCGTGGCGTGTGAGTGCTGTGCAGCCGGTAAGTGCGCGGAACAGTCCGGCAAAGGACGGAAACGACGTCATTCAAGGCAAGCGGCCTGCTGCCAGATGCCATCCCTTTGGCAGTCATAAGGCGCTAAATGGGTACCGACAGGGTTAATTAACCAATCACAGTGGGTAGTATCCAAGGTACCCTAATCCTTAAACGGCTTAGTGATATTCTAGTTACACCAGTACATTAGAGGTACATACACCTATATCACATTTCCTTGCTTTCTATAAGGCTTAGTGCTAGCTACTAGGGGGCCTAAACGTCACTTCGACGTACCTGCAGCCGAGTGGGTCCCGTGACCTGGGTGGCGCCTTATGACTGCCAAAGGGATGGCGGCCTGAACCTGTCTGACAGGCTTGCCGATAACCACCGACTTTCACCCATTAAATACCTACATAGACACATCGCGTCACCAGTTATGCCCTCTTAGCTTTTCGACCGCACCCTCCATACTTATGGACAAATGATTCTCGCCTGGAGCGAAGGCGTGGCTTCTCCGTGTCAGAATTGTCACATTAATCCCCCCGTGAGACAGCTACAAAACACGGCGACCAAATGGCGTTCAAGAGCAACGAGTTGCCAAGTTTCACCGTCAGCGACTATGTCAAGTTCTTCGCGGCGGGCGCCCTTGCGGCCACATCGACTCATGGAGTGCGTTGACGATTTCCCCCTTTCTTTGCTGCTTGTCAGCGATGTCCAACGACCTCCCAACCCCACCTTCTCTCCCGATACATCATTGTATGTGTACTTATGATGGGTTCTTGTGGATAGGCTGCTACGCCAATTGATGTCGTCAAGACGAGAATTCAGGTCGACGATGCAATGAAGAGCCTCAACATGGTCAAGGCGGCACGAACAATCGTCGCAAACGAAGGCACACTGGCGTTATTGACGGGGTTTGGCCCGACAGCCGTGGGGTACCTGGTTCAGGGCGGTGCCAAGTTTGCGGGCTACGAATATTTCAAGAAGCAGTACATTTCCGTCATCGGCGGCCCCGAAAGGGCCGTAAACAGCCGCATGGCGATTTATTTGGGTGCCAGTGCCACAGCCGAGTTGTTCGCCGACGTGCTGCTCTGTCCGCTGGAGGCAACGCGGATTCGGCTGGTATCACAACGAGGCTATGCCACGGGCCTGACTTCTGGCTTCATGAGGATGGCGCGAGAGGAAGGCTTCCGCGGCTTCTACTCGGGGTTCGTGCCCCTTTTGTTCAAGCAAGTGCCGTTTGCCGTGGGGCAATTCTCGGTCCACGAAGCTGCCAACGAGATCATCTACCGGTCCATGGGGCCCGAACGAAAGGCCAAGCTGACCAGCCTCGAGTCCACTGCTGTTGAGCTAACATCTGGCCTGGCTGCTGGCGCTGCGGCAGCAGTTCTGTCGCATCCAGCCGATACCTTGCTCTCCGCCATGAACAAGGGCGCCGGGGATTCAAGTCAGAGCGCCGGCAGCAGAATGTTCCAGCTTGCGAAAGAGTTTGGCCCTAAGCGTCTGATGCTGACAGGCCTAGGAGCCCGTGTTGTCATGACGTGCGCTCTGGTTTCTGGTCAATTCGTCATCTATGCCAAATGCAAAGAGTTGACTGGTGCTCCGCCCAGCATAGAGATACACAAGGAAAAGTCACTGTGAACGTCTGTCGACCAGAAATGTATTTTATGTCCTGGCGCAGGGCGGTGATTGCATGGTAGCCGGGGCGTTGATTTGTAGAAAAAGCGCGCGTAGACCTGCGGAGTCTTGATGGGAACGAACATTTCCAAAGAGGAAGATGCACCGATTCAGGAGGATGAGTGCAGTTGTATTCGGGTTTGGTAGGAGTCGAGGTGCCAAGCCCCATGGCATGGATGCAAGGGATTTATGGGATGCATGGGATGCATGGGATCAGCGGGATCGACGGGACAAAAAAAGGGGCGAATGAGAATGAGCGCGGGTTGTTGGTAGGAAACTTGTACAATGCTCCGTGCCGGCAAATAAAAGTTCCGGTCAAAGTAACACCCCGCATAAAATAAAGGAAGCTTTTGGCTTTTTTTTTTCGATGGAAATGGATCTTGGTACCTTGAAAGGGACGACAGTCAACCAATGTGCCAGACTCGATGCGCAGTCAACGAACCCACGCGCGGCTGCACGGCTGCACGGCTGCCTGGTGGGCATGTGGCTTTCCATTCAGAGGGGCACAATAAGAGCGAGATGGCGTTGGATAGGATGCTGGCGGGACGAGAGGATATTGAGGGTTGGCTGACTGAGGGGAGAAATAGGCGAGGCTTCAGAAAGCAGGCCGATCGGAAATGTCTTATGGTGCGGCTTGGAAAGAAGAAAAAAGGAAAAAGATGATGAGAGGAAGGAGGAGGAGGAGGAGGACCCAAAGCATTTGATGCAATAGAGCTGGAACCTCGTGAGTCAACTGCACAGCTCAGAGCTGGCGGCGGGTGGGTGCGCGGCTTATTCATTCAAACTTGCGCTCTGTGCCTCCCAGCCAATGCCGTCGGTCTTGCCGCTTGGCCCCATGGCCCCGGCACCGGCAGATGGATGCAATGCATGCACGTGTGCAGGCAGGAGCGCAAGGAGGGCAAGGAGCGCAAGGGCCCAGCCAAATGCATGCGCCGAGTCTTGCCAGTGCTCCATATCCAATGCTCAGTGCTCAGTGCTGACGGGCAGACGGGCTAACAAGGCCACGACATCTGGCTTCAAAGCCACCAAAGCCCCAAAGCTCCCAGACCTGCCAAAGTCCACAAACCTCGCGAACCTCTCCAGTTGTCCACAAGCCCCCCCCCCACCTCCTCCCATCAAACGGCCTGGGACAGAGAGACACCTTCGTCGAGACTTGCGGTGCGTCGTGTCCTCAACATTGAAGCTTCTCTTGCCTGTATGTCCCCTGTTGCGATAGCCCGCCCGTCACTATAGCCACGTGCATCACCGTCCAACGCCCTCGTCGTCATCCAACCTGACTGGATACTTGGGTTGGTGCCGCACTCTCCGTAACCTCCAACTCTGCTCTCTGCTAATAGGCTCAAGACACAGACACTTTCATCAATCTTTCTTGCAGAGATTTGCCGTCGACTTTCCCAGATGTGTTAGAAACTCGATCGGTTTGCGATTTGCTTTTCGTTTCGCCTCCTCTGGCTTTTACTAGGACTTTGCTCCTGCCACCTCGCCTCCCTTCTCAGCCTCCGACTCGCCGGCTCCCCCTTCAGCATGAAATTTGCGTCCTGGACCGGTCTTTTTGGCTTGGCCGCATTGTCTTGTGCCCGTCAATTTACGCGAGACTACGACAACAATGACTACTATGTCTTGCATATCGATTCGAATGCGACACCAGAACAGGTCGGCTCGCGCCTCGGCTTACGACACGAGGGCGTGTTGGGTGGTCTGACGGACCATCACGTTTTTCAATCACCAAAGACCGATCACGATGTGGTCAAGAGACACCTGGCCGACAACCGGAAGAGAAAGCGCAATCCCGGTGTAGCCGACGTGCTCGACAGCATTCTGTTTACCTCCAAACAGGAGGCTCGTCAACATCTACATAAACGAGTCATCCCTCCCCCACCGCCTTCTTTCAAAGGTCATACACCACGCTTGGCTGATGGTGATCCTGTGGCGACCGCTGTGAAGCAGCAGCAGCATGTCATGGCTCAGCTCAGCATCAAGGATCCCATCTTCGCCGAACAGTGGCATTTGTTTAATACCGTTCAACTAGGCCACGACGTCAATGTCACGGGTGTCTGGTTGGAGGGCATCACGGGGAAGAACTCGACCGTCGCCATTATCGATGATGGTCTTGATATGACGAGCCTTGATCTCAAAGACAACTACTTCGCCGACGGATCCTATGACTTCAACGACCGCGACCCCGTACCCGCTCCCGTGCTGGCCGAGGATCGACATGGTACTCGATGTGCTGGTGAGGTTGCCGCCGTTCGCAACGATGTCTGCGGACTCGGTGTTGCTTATGAATCCAAGATCGCTGGTATCCGAATTCTCAGCAAGCCCATCAGCGACGCCGATGAAGCAGAGGCCATGATGTACCGAATCGACAAGAACCAGATCTATTCGTGTTCTTGGGGCCCCCGTGATGACGGTCGCACCATGGAGGCACCCGGTGTACTTATCCGGAGAGCTATGCTCAAGGCAATCCAGGAGGGTCGAGGCGGGCTGGGTTCCATCTACGTCTTTGCCAGTGGCAACGGTGCTGCCAGCGATGACAACTGCAACTTTGATGGGTACACCAACTCCATCTACAGCATCACAATTGGTGCCGTGGATAGAGCGGGCCAGCATCCCTACTACTCGGAGCACTGCTCTGCTCAGCTAGTCGTCACGTATAGTAGTGGCAGCGGCGATTCCATCGTATGCTTTTTTTTTTT
>SRPW01001246.1:0-11361 GCA_018360225.1 Claviceps pusilla | reverse complement strand
AAAAAAAAAAAAAAAAAAGCAAAAATCATGAGTCCCATGATAGGATGTTCTCCCCTCTCACCCTTCCCCCATCCCCCATCCCCTCGGATTGAACGCCGAAGCTTCATGATGACAACTTGCAAGAGGGACTTGAAAGTGAACCCTCGCGTCAACGTGCACCGCCCATTGTGAAAATCCCTGTGGAACCGCTTAAGACATAGCAGTATATCTTTACATATGTGAAATTGACATATTGACAATGGATTCTGTTCTGTTCAATGAAAGGTACTCTTTGTCCAAGCAACTTATTGGATATGCCTCAGCTCTATTATCTGTCCGTCCGTCCGTCCGTCTCTCTCTTTCTCTCCGTTTTAAAACCCCCTATTTAATGAGGAAAACCACGTTCCTTGCCAAAGGTCGAAACCGACGTTAAGAAGACAGATTCCCAACCAGAAGCCTGCGGATGACAATGCAACGCCACAAATGATTATGACTTCTGTATACACTGTATCGAGGCCTGTTCGCTTTACCGGAAAAAGGACAAGAGGTAGCGAACTGCGGACGGATTCCTCCGCAAATAAAAGGCCACCACAGCAACCGCGGCAGCAGCACCCAACATCCTGATGGGTCGGCGATATCTCCAGAGCTTGGCCGACACTATATGCCGCAATTCTGCCCACCGGAGTTGTTTAGCTTGTTTTTCGAAATACTCACGGCCATCGTCGAGGGACTGGTTGGCACACGTGTCAATGTCTCTCGCTGTTTTCAAAGAGCTATATTCAGATATATGCCGCCAGTGTGGCAGAGAGTGCGGTGGATAGCAGTCGAACAGATGAACCGCGTCGGTGATGAGTGTATCGAGGTCCATGCCTGGTGGTACTCTGGACAGCACGACTTGCAGCATATCCGGTTCATTAATGTCCAATACCTCGTCCCTGCGGTTGATGACGATTTGTGCGAAGACATATATGGTAAAGACGGGCTCTCTGGCCAGAAAGACGTCAAAGAGACGTGCAATGTCGCGGTAGGCCTGTATGTTGTGCGCGTACATTGTGAGGGTACCCGCGAGTGCGTAAAATGGTTCTATGGTTGCAATATGTTGTCGAAGCTTGGGGTCGGCTCTCGCCAAAAGGTCGGGAAGCAACCTAAGCTGTGCAGTCGTGGGTTCCAGGCTGGGGAGCATGAAGTCTCGTATGCGAAGAACGGACAGCCTTGCCACCATGCTGGCCCGCGACGACGGCTGCAGGACCAGGACGAATACCTGGCATATATCATGATAGCCTTGGAAGTAGCAGAGATAGGGATATCGGCGGAGTACTTCGAGAATAAGTGATGATAAATCTGATTTGCGCTTGCTCATATTTGCCTCGGATTTATCTGTGTGCGGGAGGGTTGATTTAACCACGAAGTCAGTTTCTTTCTTTCTTTCTCTCTTTCTTTTTTTTTTTTATTAAAAAAAAGAAGAAGAGATTCTATTTTAAGACAAAGGAACTTTTTATTCAAGAAAAAAAGCAAAGCGCAAGACACACATGGTTGATCACACGACACATGAAGGCAACAAGGCTCACATATGAGGTTTGCCCCGGGTTCAAGGTTGTAATAATATCCAAACACGCACCTGTCGGGTAGTATACGAAAGATCTGTCCACATCAAGCTGCACTTGTTCTTCATCACGATGCTGGGGTAGTTTTTCCCAACTACAGTCGCCGTCTGTATCATCGCCACCATTGGAGCCTGTGCTACACTCATGCGACTCGGAAGAAAGACCCATGAGAACAGGCCCTTTGGATGTCAGAGGAAGAGGTTGTTAGCTTTCTGATGCCGAAAAAAAAAAAGAAAAAAAGGAAAAAAGAAAAAAGAAAAGAAAAGGGGAAAAAAAAGAAAAGAAAAAGAAAAAAAGACGACAGAGTCACAATTTTCGAGGCTGACATATTCTCCAGAGGTCGGACAAGGGGGGTAAATATATGCGTACAGGCAAGCCTACGTAGTTCATCACTGAGGAACCCGTCCGCCGTTTCTGCGAGACTTCTCAATCTCGACACGTCTCTCCACTTGCACGCTTCCCGGATTGCGTCCGCTTTCTCTTCATAGAGACGCTCATCTATCTTTTGACGCCACGCCACGTCTGCCACGTCCGCCGTCTCGGGATTGTCTTCATCGCTGCTAGTTGACCCTGCCCGTACCTCGGACCGTCTATCTTGCAGTTCCATCAGATGTAGGGGCGCAGGCTATTTTTTTTTTTTTTTTTTGGTGCTCGCTCTTTCCTACGTGAATTTCACAATTCGGAGACGAGGTTGTCGGAGAATATTCGCAAGCAGCAGATTGGTATTCTGTTCGTCCCTGGGCCTACACAATTTACAAGACGAGGTTTGGTAGCTGATCAGGTGACGAAGCTGTGATGTCGTCAGGGAAGGTAGGGCAGCTATGCGCCACAACGTGGCGGTCAAATGTTGCTGCCCAGCACACGCAGGTAATCTTTGCTTTACTTTTTGAACCGTACATCGAAACATATTAATTCCAAAGGTATTTTTTTTTTTTTTACCTTTTTTTTTTAAAAAAAAAAAAACAATTACCATCAGAGTAGACTTGTAACACAGTCTCTTTAATTTATCAATTTCTTTAAAAAAAAAAAATGCTAGTGAGAGAAGCAAAAATATGTCGTTGTATAAAATTTGCATTGTTGGTCAACTTCAACGTCGCAGCAGCACTTGAAATTCGTCACATGACTCCACAGGTCGCTGCTGTGACAGCGGTCACTTGTCCGTCTCTGTCTGCAATGTGCATTTTGTCTGCCACTCCGTCCTTTTTTTCTTCTTTTTCATTTTTCCCCCCCTCGCGTGCGTCCCCAGCCGCAGTTGCCATTTTCAAAGGGCATGCTGCCATGGTGACAACACCATGGCCTTCCAAACCAGCATTCTTAGGGACGGCGAATGGGTGACGGAGACCGTCAACCTCCAGGCCGCCCTCAAAGCATCGGCAACCCCGAAAGCAGCTACAAGACCCCACCTGGATCCTCCAAGCTGCGGTGTGCTGTCTCGAACTATAGTAGAGAGTCCGATTGTTCATTGGATTCTTCCGGCCCGACTGAGATCAGAGGCTCATAACGATATTGCGTTTGTTGGAGTACGTCGTTGTGTTTGGTTCATTGCTGTCATTTGCTTTGTTCCCTTTTCCTGTCTTTCCTTCCGGCTCTCTTGTACAACCCTTGTCTTGTCCCTTTATTATTGGAAAAAAGTTATAGCCTGACGACCGTGAGGCCCGGGGAAAGAATCACGAAATGCGATTGAATCATCAATTTGACCTCTTGAATGCTTCTTGGACAAAATCACTGCAAACTTTCCTGTGACGAAACCTGGCCCCCCCCCTCAGATTAGCACCATTCAACGCTGAGGGAAATCACACGCCTCTGACACTGTGACCCAGTTCATTAACCAGCATAATAGGATCATTTTGTTCAGATAAGTGAGCTTCGACGTGATGGTCAACTTCATGAAGTGGCGCGGAAGAGTGATTTTGGTTGCCGCATAAGAAGCGCTGCGGTGCTTGGAGATCCACTCCAACATGACCTGGACGACGATGACCAGGCAGATATTATAAAATCAGAAGACGAAGACACGTTAATGCAGGAGGTGTCGGACGCAGCCGATGTTGTCCAGGACCAAGCTCTCCCACCTCAATTGTTAGTGCTGATGCTTGAAAGTGGTGACACGATGTACATATGCCTTCGCCGACAACCAGATTCAGCTCTAGATTTCGTCTTCACCAAGCATGAAGGTCCGAAAAATCTGGCGTATTTGGGTCACCTTCTTTCTGTCGACTCCTCGTCACGCTATATGGCCGCAGCATCACCGGACGGCATCCTAGTTGTATATGAGTTTCGGTCGATGCAAGAGATTAACGAAAGATATCGCGACCATGGGTTGATCGATCCTGTAAAATCGACTCGAATTCGCGCATTGAAAGGCATCATTCAGAAACTCGAGTTTCTTTACCCGCGGCCAGAGGACGACTACCACATTATTCTCCTGCTAATTGTCACAAAAAAAGAGAGGAGTTCTGCTGAACCGGTGTCCCGTATGGTCATATACGAATGGGAGGTCGGCGACAACCTGAGGGAGGTCTTTGCCGGAGAGAAAATCGGCAACAGGCTGCCCAAAGAACATCGCATGCCGTCTCTTCTCATTCCTCTGCGATTCAACACTGCCTTTATTGCGGTTTCGCAACCCGATATTGGCATAGTGAAGGACTGCCTTTCTGGCGCTGCCGTGTTCGAAGTACTGCAAACAAATACGCCAAGGAGAACACGTCTACACCATGGCCAGGAGAGGCCCCTGTGGACAGCATGGTCTAGACCATTCCGCCGCAAGGAGTACTTTGAAAAGACGGATATCATATACTTGGCGCGCGAAGATGGAGCCATAATTCACATCGAGATTGATGCTCCGGAGTTGGTACCCTCTGTAACCAATGTGGGTTGTCTCGATACGAATATCAACACGGCTTTCTCCACGGCATATGACATTTTTAGTGATGTTCTCGTCATTGGTGGCGACTCTGGACCGGGTGGCATTTGGAAGGTATACTCGACCTCTATCGAGGCGCCAATTAGGCCTTTTTCTTTTCCTTTCTTTTCAAATTGCGTGGTGAAAGTCTTTGCTGATTCGACTCACTTCCCAAGCTGGCACCTAGGACTGACCTTGAGCGGGTCAGTGAACTGCCGAACTGGTCGCCCGTCGTCGATGTGGCGACGTCCGCAAGGAGTTCGTGGCCAGAGCCAAACATATCGTATTCGAAACCTGACATGCTTTTCAGTGCTTCCGGCCGCGGTATCAAGGGCAACGTGACCCAGTGGCGATGGGGAATACAAGGACGAATTGGGCTGGAGATTGATCCGGGCGAACCAACAAGACGTTCGTGGGGTTTCTCTGTGGATAGTGGTCCCGGTGCTCATGGCCTTTATGGTTTATTGGCCCTACCCAACGCATCCATCGTTCTTCGTTTCTCCAAAGACTTCGCGCAGGTCGACTCCTTGGAAGCCGATAGCACTGCATTTGACCTAGCTTCCCGAACGCTGGACGCATACCAGACTGACTCTGGACTCATCATTCAGGTGACAGAGAGTTCCATCTCTCTCATATCGGCCTCGCATAATTCACGACACGCCCTTGAAGATATTCTTCCGATGAGAGATCAAACGGCGGAAAATGCGTTTTGCGGAAATGACGTGGTGGCTCTCACCACCACGAATAGCAGATCAGCATCTCAGATTCACACCATTGCAATCAATGGAATGCAGACGAGTCTAATCCAAAGCTGGAATATTCCCGGAGAGGTGACGTGTGGGGCGATATTCGATATTGCTGGAACCAAGCTTGTGATTGCAGCCTCGGCTGTGGATGGCATCTCTTGGATATCCGTGTTCTCGATGGATGGCAAAGTCATTGTCAGCCAGGTTTTGGACAGAAGGACAAGTAATTATTTACCATCTCGTCAACGCCTAACGTGATGTGGAATTATTGACTGACATGCTCGGGCTTTTTTTTTTTTTTTTTTTTTTTTTTTTTTTTTTTAGATTCCCAATTGTCCCAAGAAGCCGCCATCGATCTGTACGCCTTTGAACCATTAACGAGCATTTGTACAGTCCATGCGAGTGCCAATGCTACCACCTTTATTGCCGGAACCCGATGCGGGCATCTTCTTACAATAAGACTATGTGATCAAGACGTACAGCCCATCAGTTGGAACAGCGAAGTAATGGGTGTTGCTCCAGTCGATGTTTTCCGCGTGCACGGCTCGTTTGGTGGCGGAACTGCAGCCTTGGCATGCGCAGATAACGATCTAATCATGATGACACAATTTTCAGAAACAAAACTCAGATTCCAAACTAAGAATTACATATGGTTGACAGATTCTAATGACTCCTCTATGCCTTCACCTCGAGTTCACTCGGCTTTCAGCCTTGGTCTCAGTCTGTCGGGAGGATACGCAGGACATACCTCAATAATGGTGCTTGCTGGGTCAAGGATTCTATTCGCAGATGTTTGGCCGCACTACGCTCTTGTCCCCAGATGTCTTCCCCTCAATGGAACGCCAACTCGAATAATATTTTCTCATGCATGGAACTGTCTCGTGGTGGCAATGCTACGAAGTGACAGACCGACACTTGAATTTATTGACCCAGACACCGGAAAGCATATAGCAGCAGCGTCAGACAAGGACAAGAATCCTTTAGAGTTCATATCTGGCCTCGGACACACTGGAGACAGAATATTTGGCCTCAGTGAATGGCTTTATGTGAAGGATGGCAAGACGTTTGCTTTTCTTCTCGTGGGCACCAAGGACGGGAGACTTCTCATCATCTCCGTGAACAAGTTGGAGTCTCGATCCGGAGATTCTGATGACCGGCGATTCCAGTATTGGACAAGGTACAAGAAGCTGTTTGGAAAGCCGATATACTCGGTTGTCGGAGACGAGGACGGCATAATCTTTGCCGTGGATAAGACGATTTATTGGGATGTGTTGGATTTGACGGAAAAAAAATTGAAGCAGATGAAACAATATGAATTGGATTCGCCGGCCACGTCGTTGCGAGTGTCCCACAACAAGATTTTTGCATTGACCACTTTGCACTCTCTCGAAGTCATTGATCACAGGACAGGCGTGGGCACCGACATGGTGCTGAGCCACACGGACAGCATCGCACGGACAACGGTTCACATGATTGACATTGGCACAAATACTGGATTCCCGAGCGACAGCCGGTGGCCGGTGACGATGCTTTCGGACACGAGGGGGGGGATCACGGGGGTCTGGGTTCCGTGGGGTCACCAGAACAAGGAATTCGAAGTCATATTTGACAGCTCGCTACCGACTTCGGTGCGGCGGTTCGCATATGCCAACGGTCGAGCCCCTTGGCTCAGATCTGAAAGACAGAACCGATATGGAGTTATAGCGAGTACGGAAAGAGGCACAGATGTGCTTGGCGTATCTCTTGATGGGTCACTCAGACACTTTACTCTGATCGATATAGAGTTATGGCGACTTCTGAGCTTGATTCAAAACTTGGCACAACGAAGGCCGTACCTCAAGTCTCCCAGGGCCAGCTTATCGGATTCCGAGAGCATGGTCTCGGATGAGGGCCTCGATTTCGAGCCTCAGCTGCACCCGAAGCAGATGCATATCGATGGCGACCTGCTAAGTCAGTGCCTGGAGCATCGGCTGGTCGAGAAGATTGTCGGGACAGGTGATGGGTTTGAGCTTTTCCGCGAGTATCTTGATGGACTCGAAGGCGGTCGATGGACGGAGAGTTTCAGGGACGTCATTGGACAGTCTGATGAAGAGCGTCAGGGTGCATACTTTGGGCTGGGATACGATGTGCTTGCCTATCTTTTGGCACCAGTCTTGTAAGCGTGCTGCCCTCGTTGATTGATGCGGTTGAATGTGCGCACTGTGTAGTGGCAGCATGGCATGATGGAAGCGTCGCGTCGCGAGTTCGTTGCGCCTGGACCAGATCAGAGTCTAGAGTCTAGAGTCTTGAGTCTTGAGTCCAGACCATCGAACAGACAGCGCATCCGGGTGTCGAGTGTGTCGGGTCGAGGAACTCGGCACATCTGTAGACTAATTCCAATATTTAAGGCATGCATACTGCACTGTTTCTGTTGCTTCCCGTCGTCCTGAGCATGGCCATCTCTATTGCACTTGGTGCACTTGGGTTCGTGACTCAGTTTCAAGTTCCGTCCTTCTTTGCCTTTCCACCAGACATGTGCTTCTCCAAACTCAAAGCCCTAGGAGGGGCCCTCACAGGAGTGTGGCGTATCACACGGTACCAGACAGCTTTCACGACCGGTAGCGCCTTCCCAGCACTGAGTCCACTGGACAATACCACCACCGCTTCCGCCTCCTCCTCCGCCCGCCGCCGCTCGCAAGCCGACGCCTCCACTCCCAAGCAGCCGCCCAGTCGTCACTAAGACCTAGGCAGGCAGCAGGTCACCGGAAAAAAAAAATTCGCATCCCATTTCGTCCCGTCAATCAATCCAGGATTCGACACCTGTTCTTTTTTTCTTAATCCTTTTTTTTTTCCCCTTTCTGGTCCCAGCGTTCTCTTCTTCGCTGAACCTGCTGCCTTTTTTAACCCTCCGTGTGTGTGCTTGACTTCAAGAAAAGTACTGCACGACTGGACCATCCGCCAAGATGCCGCCGAAGAAAAAGGGCAACAAGAAAGCCCAGGACGACTGGGAAGCCGAATTGGGCGAAACCATCCCGCCCGCGGACGAGACTGGAGCGAGTGCAACCAATGCCGGCCCCGAGGCCAATGGCGACGATGATGCCGCTGGTGGAGGTGGTTTGATGGCTATGCTGCGAAAAAACAAGGAAAAGAGAAAGAAGAAGGGTCTCGCAGACGACGATGACGTTCAAGGAGAGGACGCATCTAGCTCCGCTCCACCTGCAGACCTATCCGACAAAGCACCTCAGGAAGCCAGCCTGGACGACGAGTTTGCCCTGCCAGAGAAGAAGGGGAAAGGTGGCAAGGGCAAGCCTGCAGCTAAAAAGAATGACACTGCAGACGGGGAGGACGATGGCCAGTCCGGTAAAATTCTCACAAAAGCCGAGAAGGAAAAGCTAAAGAAGGAGCGCGAGAAGCAACGCAAAAAGGAGCAGGTATGTCATCGCCTTCTGGTGCTTTATGTCCTCGTGTGACAAACCAACTTTGTCTAGTGATTCTTCTATTATACTACTATGGGGGCGGTTCCGCTTGATTTGCTGACACAAATTAATCTCCCGATTTAGGCTGCGAAGAAGAAGACTACAGCTCCGGCACCAGCTCAAGCCAAGCCTGCAGACACACCCAAAGCCGCATCCGCGAAGGACGACGAGAAGGCCGCTGCCGCTGCTACTTCAGCGCCTGCCCCCGAAGCTGGAGGCAAGAAGAAGAAGCTTCCCGCTCATCTTGCTCTGATTCAGAAGCAGCAGGAGGAACTACGGAAGCGAAAAGAAGAAGAAGAACGCCGTTTGGCCGAAGCTAAACTTCGCGCTGAGCAAGAAGAGAAGTTGGAAGCAGAGGAACTGAAACGGAGGGAGGAAGCCAGGCTTCTCAAGAAACAAAAAGAAAAAGAAAAGATTGAGCAGCTGAAAAAGGAAGGAAAATTTCTCACCAAGGCTCAGAAAGAGGAGAAGGCACGCAATGAGAGAAAACTGCAGCAAATGTTGGCTGCTGGAATCAAGGTCGGACCTCAAGAATCCGCCGACGAGCCAAAGAAAAAAGTTGTCTATGACAACAAGAAGAAGAAGACGAGAAATGAAAAGGTAACGGCCCCGCCCTTGGCCAAATAAAGATAAGCCCCAACCGACTGCCTGCAGATTTGAAGTTGTACTGACTTTGGTCTGTTTAAAAAAAAAAAAGGTTGATGAAGAAGCTGCTCTAGCCGAAGCCGCCGAAAGAGCTCGCATCCAAGCCGAGAAAGCTCTCAAGGAAGCCGAAGAGAAAGCTGCACGTGAGAAGGCGGAAGCGGAAGCTGCCGCTGCCGCTGAGAAGGCTGCCGCCGAAAGCGATATCGAAGACGATTGGGAAGCTGCTGCTGCCTCGGATGACGATGTCAAAGATAGCTGGGACGCCGATTCAGACGATGAAAACTCTAAATCGAATGGCAAGGACAGTGGAGGGCAAGACGAGGATGACGAAGACGAAGACGAGTCTGAGTCTGAGTCTGAGGACGAGGAGTTGTCAGCTGCCCGTCAAGCAGAACTCCAGCGCAAGAAAGAAGCGGCAGAGCGACGAGAGAAGGCTCATCAGGCCGCACTGGCTGCACGCTCCAAGGACAACCTGCGATCGCCCATCTGTTGCATTCTCGGTCACGTCGATACCGGAAAGACAAAGCTTCTCGACAAGATCCGTCAGACCAACGTCCAAGAAGGCGAAGCCGGTGGAATCACCCAGCAGATTGGTGCTACATACTTCCCTGTGGATGCCATTAAGCAGAAGACGGCAGTGGTAAACAAGAACAACGAGTTCGAGTTCAAAGTGCCGGGTCTTCTCGTCATTGACACTCCTGGCCACGAGTCGTTCTCTAACCTGCGTTCTCGTGGTTCCTCACTTTGCAACATTGCTATTCTAGTTGTGGATATTATGCATGGCTTGGAGCCGCAAACGCTGGAATCAATGCGTCTCCTCCGCGATCGCAAGACTCCGTTCATCGTCGCCTTGAACAAGATTGACAGACTTTACGGATGGAAAAAGGTCGACAATAATGGTTTCCAAGAGAGTTTGGCTCTCCAAAACAAGGCAGTCCACAATGAATTCAAGAAGCGTTTGGACGAGACCAAGCTGGCCTTTGCCGAGCAAGGTTTCAATGCCGAACTATTCTACGAGAACAAGTCCATGTCCAAGTTTGTGTCACTGGTACCAACCTCTGCGCATACTGGTGAGGGTATTCCCGACATGTTGAAGCTGATTGTTCAGCTCACTCAGGAGCGCATGGTGGGTTCACTGATGTACCTTTCGGAGGTCCAGGCTACCGTTCTCGAGGTCAAGGCCATTGAAGGGTTCGGCATGACCATTGATGTTGTGCTGTCCAATGGTATTCTCCGGGAAGGTGATCGAATCGTGATATGTGGTACAGAGGGCGCGATCAAGACAAACATCAGAGCACTTCTGACGCCAGCACCGCTCCGGGAGCTGCGCCTGAAGTCTCAGTATGTTCATAACAAAGAGGTCAAGGCTGCTCTCGGTGTCAAGATCAGTGCTCCTGGGCTTGAAGGTGCCATTGCTGGTTCCAGACTCATGGTCGTTGGCCCTGATGATGATGAGGAAGACATTGAAGATGAAGTCGTGGCTGATCTGGCAAACTTGCTGAGCCGAGTGGAGAAGACGGGTCGTGGTGTCAGTGTACAAGCATCGACTCTGGGTTCTTTGGAGGCCTTGTTGGATTTCTTGAAAGACTGCAAGATCCCGGTGGCAAATGTTGGAATCGGCCCCGTGTACAAGAGAGATGTTATGCAGTCCGGCATCATGTTGGAGAAGGCACCAGACTACGCGGTGATGCTCTGCTTTGACGTCAAGGTCGACAAGGAAGCGCAAGCATATGCCGAGGAACAAGGCATCAAGATCTTTACGGCAGACATTATTTACCACTTGTTTGACGATTTTACCAAGCATATGAACGACATGTTGGAGAAGAAGAAGGAGGAGTCCAAGATGTTGGCCGTCTTTCCTTGCGTACTCAAACCAGTTGCTGTGTTTAACAAGACGGGTCCTATTGTCATTGGCGTTGATGTTGTTGACGGTCAGCTGAAGATCAATACACCAATGGCTGCCGTCAAGACGAACCCGGTAACTGGTGTGAAAGAAATCGTCAGCCTCGGAAGAGTGTAAGTTTTTTTTTTTT
>SRPW01001245.1:0-11363 GCA_018360225.1 Claviceps pusilla | reverse complement strand
TGTGGAAATGAAAGTAGGGGGTGGATGCACGAGGAAAAGTGGACTGCTGCCCGGATAGAAAAAAAGTGCTGCCCGGATAGCAAAGCTCCTCTAACCCCCCTCCCCTCATCGGCCGTCCAGACCCCTCCATAATCAAGACCTCTTTTCCCACAAAAGACCACCATTGCATCATCTCTGTTTCCCGGGCTTGACTGCACCAGGATTCACTATTGTGCCCTTTCTCTTTATACGATCTCGCCTTCCGCTTCGATTTCTCACATTTCAACGTCGCGGCAAAATGTCTCTCTCCAATAAGCTCTCCATCACGGACGTCGACCTGAAGGACAAGAGAGTCCTGATTCGGGTGAGTTGAAAAGTTTGTCATGGACGCGTTGAAGTCGGTGCGCTCGACTGAACGGGGTTCAATGGAATTTTTCCTGGGAAAAGATTTTTCAAGTAGAAATTCCTACAGGATGTGGCCTTTTTATCTTGATCTTTATTTGTTTTAGTCTTATTTTTTATTTTTCCATACACTTTATTTTCCCATGACGAAGGATCAAATGATAATTGGTAGCCTCGCAGACTGACAAATATATTGTCTCTAGGTAGATTTCAACGTGCCCCTCGACGAGAACAAAAAAGTCACAAACAACCAGCGAATCGTCGGAGCCATCCCCACCATCAAACATGCCATTGACCATGGCGCCAAGGCAGTCGTTTTGATGTCCCACCTCGGTCGACCGAATGGTGCCCCCAATGCCAAATATTCCCTGCAGCCAGTCGTTCCCGAGCTTGAGAAATTGCTAGGCAAGAGCGTCACTTTTGCCCCTGACTGCTGTGGCTCCGAGGTCGAGACCATTGTCAACAAGGCCGACGGTGGTGCCGTTGTTCTCCTTGAGAACTTGCGATTCCATATCGAGGAAGAGGGCAGCTCAAAGGATAAGGACGGCAACAAGATCAAGGCTGATAAAGCCAAGGTTGAGGAGTTCCGCAAGAGCTTGACTTCTATCGGAGACGTCTTCATCAGTAAGCCTTTCTCGTGTTGCCCTATTGCGAATCATGACATGAAAAAAGGGGTGTGTATATGGCTGACGACTACAAAATAGACGATGCTTTTGGTACTGCGCACCGTGCTCACTCCTCCATGGTGGGCGTCAATCTGCCCCAAAAGGCGGCCGGTTTCCTCATGAAGAAGGAGTTGGATTACTTCGCCAAGGCCCTCGAGTCCCCCCAGCGTCCGTTCCTGGCCATCTTGGGAGGCGCCAAGATCTCCGACAAGATCCAGCTCATCGACAACCTTTTGGACAAGGTCAACACTCTGATCATCGGCGGCGGCATGGCCTTCACCTTCAAGAAGGTCCTCGACAACATGCCCATCGGTACATCTCTTTTCGACGAGGCTGGCTCCAAGACTGTCAAGGATCTCATGGAGAAGGCCAAGAAGAACAATGTCAAGGTTGTTCTTCCCGTCGATTTTGTTACCGCTGATAAATTCGACAAGAATGCAAAGACTGGATATGCCACTGACTCGGATGGTATTCCCGATGGTTGGATGGGTCTTGACTGTGGCGAGAAGTCGTCGGCTCTTTTCAAGGAGGCTGTTGACGAGGCCAAGACCATTCTCTGGAACGGTCCCGCCGGCGTCTTTGAGTTTGACAACTTTGCCAAGGGCACTAAGTCGATCCTCGACGCTGCTGTCAAGGGCTGCGAGAACGGCAAGATTGTCATCATCGGGGGTGGTGACACGGCCACCGTCGCTGCCAAGTACGGTGTTGAGGATAAGCTCAGCCATGTTTCCACCGGCGGTGGTGCCAGTCTGGAGCTGCTCGAGGGCAAGGACCTTCCTGGAGTTGTCGCTCTGTCGAGTAAGTAAACGTAAAGGCTTGGCGTCAAAAAAAAAAAAAATTATGTGCAATGAGACAGAAACAATGACTGAGGGATGTTGCTGGGAAGCTGTATCTGGCAAGTCGTTGCTCAAGTTAAGGAATAGAATGTCACGATGTTTGTCCAAATGCTTGTTCATGTCAAACGTAGATTGTGTCAATATTGGTTTCCATTTGTTATTTGCCCTTGAAAACAGCGCAGTCTCGACGTTGGCGAGGAACAAAACCCATAGCCGTATCGTAGTACGTGTTTTGGGGCCAATCCATTCCAAGCCCAACAACTAGAATTCCGCATCGCAGGTAACCATCACCTTTGCTTCGAGCTCTCAACTTTCTTTAATTCTTCCCTACATCAAGTCAGCACTCCTGGTATGCACCATGTTCCACGGAAAGCCGACAGAGACAAAAACCACAATAAATGATACACTCACTTCAACTGCTTGGAAAAATCATCCGTTGTATCATCATCATCCCAGCTTTCCTCCCACAGGTGCTTGGTCTCTCCACTCTGCGCCGCCTCCGTTTGCTCTTCCGGCCAGTCTATCTCGCTTGTGAGTGGCTTTTCTTCAGGCCGAAGTTTGGGATCTGGGTCACAGCGATCATGCGCGGAACGGTCAGACTCACCATCTACGGGGAAATCCTCGAACTCGTCGTCTTCGCCTAGGACTGTCTTTTGCTCCGGCTTCTTGTCCTCGGCGATCTGGTCGACGGGCTTGGGGTCTGAAGAAGCCATCTTTGAGGGGTCAATCGTTGTGTGCTATCAGGCGCAACGGTATTTTGATTCGACGGGATGAGTGGTCTAGATTGGATGGATGGAGAGAAAGAGACGGTGGACGTTTGGAGAATGTTGGCTGCGGTTTAGACGACTCGGATTCCTGGGCGGCTGCGCGAGCTAGTGTTGAGCTTGGGGTGGAGGACGGAAGAATGCTGGTCCGGACAGCAAGGCACATACGATGAGACGGTACAGGGTAGTGGAAGTTGGGCCCGATGAGCGTGTGGGGCAAAAGCGGTTTGTGATGCGTGATGGCGGCTGGACCGTTTGCCAAGTTGTAACATGAAAAAGGTTTTTGTTTTTTGTTATTGGAATTTTGTCTGAGGGATTAACAGAGCGTTATTGGTCAGCTCATTGTGGTTTCTCTGCGCTTTTGACGCATCGTGCTTCGCCGTGAGTTTATGTGTGGATTGAGACGCCCATGCGGTTGTAGGCTGGAAGAAAAGGAAAAGACGTCATTGATAAGCTAGAGAAGTGACAAGCTCCGAACATCAATGCTGCAGGAGTTTACTCGCGCGACTGCATTTGTTTTTACGACAGAGTCTGGTCTTCGTTCAAATTCGCGGTACGAGCATTTTTGCTTTCGAGGCGCTTTTTCCCTTGCATTGATACCAGACGAATCTGACGACACTGCCTCACTCAGGGAAGATGGCCTTGGGTGGATAAAGGCGTCGTGGTTGTGGTTCAACGTCGTCGGTACCAACCAGTGCTGCAGGTCGGGACAAGTCATCATTGGCGACCCACTTCTCTATTACAAAGAAATAGAAAAAAGAAAATAAAAGAAAAAAGAACGAGAGAGAGAGAGAGAGAGAGAGAGAGAGAGAGAGAAGAAGAAGAAAAAAAAAAGCGCACAGCCAACGCCCGCACGAATGAATTCGACCCAACTTGACCGGGCCGGGCTGGCTAATGCCCTTCGCATCTGAGATCCGGGTGGCTTTTATCCTCTGCCGTCCGTGAGATGCAATCGCTCGTCATCCATTCGTGTCCTCGTCCTCCTCCCCTTACTCAGCGTAGACGCATGTTCGAATTCCACAAAAGTTCGACGCCTGCCCAAACGCTCATGTTGCCCAGGTACATTAGGCACTCTTGAATTATGAGTCTCTTGAGCGGCTGGTTCCGCTCGGCCAGTTCCTCTGCCGACCCTCTCAGCGCAGAAGAATACCTGACCAAGGAGCGAGAGCACCTCGCCGATGCCCTCAAATGGACAGCCCTCGTCATGAACGACGACATCGATGGTGCATGGCAAGGGCTCGAGCGAGGAAACTCGTCCTTTCATAGCCTCGGCGCGGGGGTCACCTCGTTCATGCGCTCCGTGCTAGGGTTCGAGAAGGAGATTATGGCACAGACAGCGGCCAAGCTTTCCGACTGCGAGACAAAGGCATGGAACGACTACAAGAGGGCGCAGAAGCACAGCGGGCATCCTGCTGCCGTCGGCACGAGCAGGATCTACCCTCCAGGGACCGAGTATGAGTTGGTGAGGGCAGAGGCGCAGCTGATGAGCGCCGTGGTTGGCGTTCTCAATGAAAGCATCGTGGAGGCCATGAAGAGCTTCTACAAGCTGAGGAAGGCGTTTATCATTCTGGATGGTATTATAGCGGCTGAGACAAAGGCCCTGGAGGCGCGGCAGACGGCGCTTAACCATCATCAGGCCGGCGGTCATGAGGCGAATGTGTCCACGCCGAATGGGAGCAAGACGACACTGTCATCGACGAACACATCACCGTCAACGGCAACGTCCCTCCCTGCGGTCCTGAACAATACAACAGAGAAGTCAGCCGAGAAGTCAGCCGAGAAGTCAGCCGAGAAGTCAGCCGAGAAGTCAGCCTCTCACGCCCCAGAACCGTCCCCTCCCCCCCAAACGCAACCAGTGCACGCGGAAACAGAGCTCAAAATCACGGACCCGATCGACGAATTCATCCACTCCGGCGCAAACATGTGCTTTGGCCTCATCCATCTCATCCTCAGTCTTATCCCTCCCGCCTTCTCGCGCATTCTCTCCGTCGTGGGGTTCCGCGGCGACCGCGCCCGCGGAGTCCGTATGCTCTGGCGCTCAGCGAGCTACGACAACATCAACGGTGCAATCGCGGGCATGCTGCTCCTCGGCTACTACAACGGCCTGCTCGGTGCCGTCGACATTCTTCCCTCCCCCGCGGATTATGACGAGGACGCCGAAGCCGTGGGACCCCCTCACCAGAAATGCAGACGGCTGCTTCAAGATTTGCGCGCGCGGTACCCGGATTCGCGAATGTGGCGCGTCGAGGAATCTCGCCTTTACGCCAACGACAGGGACCTTCCGCGCGCCATCGACTTGCTCTCGACGGGCAAGCAGTCCGCCATGAAGCAAGTCACTGCGCTCAACAACTTTGAGCTCGGCATCAACGCCATGATACTGCAGAACTGGGGTCTCATGCGCGATACCTTTCTCCTGTGTCTCGGAAGCAGCGACTGGAGCCCCGGCGTGTACTACTACCTCGCCGGATGTGCCGCCCTGGAACTCTACCGCGACGCGTATCACGAGCACAACCAGACCGGCAGTTCCGTGTCAAGTACTGCCGAGGTCGGTCGGCTCAAGGACCAGGCGGAGGAGTACCTGCGCAAAGTGCCCCACGTGTCAGGCAAGCAGCGTCTCATGGCGCGTCAATTACCCCTCGAGGCCTTTGCACAGCGCAAACTCCAGAAATGGGAGGCCCGGGCCGCGGCGTTGGGCATCGACGTCGCCGATGCGGTTGGTCCAAGCCCGGCGCTCGAGATTTCCTACATGTGGTGCGGGCAGAAGAAGATGAGCAGCAAGGAGATGGAGTTGGCCCTGAAACATCTCGATTGGAATCGATGCACGGCTCGGCCGGAAGTGGTTGACGAATTGAAAAAGGAAGAGGATGACATGGCCGTCTGGGCAATCAGCATGTCGTCCATCCTTCAGAGCATGGGCAAGACGGACGAAGCAATTCGGCTTCTGGAGCAGAATGTGCTGTTGCATGATAAGTACGATTCCTTTGTGTCCTCACATTCGCACCATATCTCGGAACACCCCCTTCCCGCTGGAGAGAGGGAGGCTAACTGACGTTGCGAGCGTAGATCTGTCTTTAAAGGGCGCCAGAAAGACGATTATGTTCTGCCAGTGGCAAACTACGAATTGGCTGTCATCGCATGGACGCAATGTTGCAGCCCCCCCAATGGGTTGTCGACTGAGGAGGTATTGGCGTACAGACGCGCCAAGGCGAACGAATGCCAGGAGCATCTGGAACGGGTGAAAACGTGGGAGTCATTTGTGCTGGATGCGCGGGTCGGGATGCGGGTGCAGAGCGGGCTGGAGACGCTGGCGTGGTTTCGAAGGAAGATGGGCTGGTAGACCTGATTTCCGCCTCTATATTTTGTACTTGCTTTTATGGCCCATTCTTCCGTTTTCATTTCATTTTTATTCTTTATTCTTTATTCTTTATTCTTATCTTTTTTACATGGTAGCCCAGTTATGAATATACATAAACATACAGTTGGATAGCATGATCGGGCTGGACATTGAAATGGATTCCCAATGCGAGGCTTTGTTTTAGCATGTCAATGGTAAATGATACCCGCAGGTGAAGCATTGGCGTAGGAATTGCAATGGATTTATATCTTTTTTTAGGTTCTGTACTCGATCTCATTTCGGCGGGGGGAGGGCAGGGGGGACGGGTAGATTGGATCTTTTCATGCTTGAACAACTTTACGACGTGGCCGTTGGATTGAAATCTGGTACAATCTTACGAGTGGGCTAAATTTGTGCACTCAATACATGAAAAAAAAAAGTTACTTGTTCATATTTCCTATAATGCATTGGGCTAAAAACCCATTAAACCACGAGCTGTCAAGACTTTTTATCCGCTCAACTTGACTTTCTTCTTCAGGGTGTCCTTGGCGTCCCGAAGGGCAGTGCTTCCCCTTCGCAGTTTATCCGCAGAGCTCTGTTGCGCACCGTGCGTGTCTGCGTCCTTGTTGACGTTCTCAAACACATCGCGTCCCTTACTGGTTCCCTGAACCCAATCCATGATTCCCACGGCACCGTAGTTGGACGAGCCGCCGCCACCATAGTGAATCGCAGTTCGGGCAGTGATGCCACTCAAGACGACGCCAGGAATAAACGTGTATCCCGACATCCCGAGTGTCTCTTCAATCGTGGTGATGATGGTAACGAAAAAATACGTGAGCATGTGTGTTCGGATCAAAGCCGACGGGAGAAAGACGGGCAAGAATCGATGAAAAAAGAGCGCCAACGGGTGGTCACTAAACACCTGCAGACTGTATGGTGCCCCCCCGCAAGTAGCATGGGCGTAGGCCAGGTGCCTCCTGGCAAGGCCAGACTTCCCATGAAGCACTCGTCGATGAAGATAATACTGCAGTAACTCGCGAGACACCAGGATGAAGGCGCAGTGCTTGGTGACGGTCCACGGAAGAGGCAGCGTCGTGCTCATCTTGAAAATGTGCTTCTTAAACACGAGTGTGTATGCCATGCCCAAGGCTGCCTCGCCGGCCATCCAGAGAAAGACGTTGAGCGCAGCGAGCCCGAGAAGCTTGCCCAGCTTGGGGAAACTTCGAGGTGGCAGGGAGCTCCGGCCGCCATGCTTGAGGGCCCCGGCGAGACTGGGCACGCTGATGTCGAAAAGGAGGAAGACCACGGAAGGAATAAGCCAGAAGATGACGCGAAGAACCAGTATGCCGGAGAGGTGTATCTCGAGGGGGTGGTGAGTGAAGATCAGGCTAGACCATGTCATGTAGATGGAAATGAGATTCACGGAGGTGGATACGGATGCCCCCCTTGTCGGGAAGAAGACATAGGAGAGTATCGGTATGGAAAGGAGGACATCTATCATGGCCGAGGTGGTTGAGCGCGGCGCGACTGGGCGCTAGCGGTGGTTTCGGGAATTTGTGGCCGCGTTTGATGCGCTTAAACAAAGCAACAGATGCTGAGAAACTTGTGTCGGCGCGAAGCCTTGGGCGCCGGTCAAAGAGGGAGTCGGGGGATGAGAAAATGGTGTGATGCCATCCATTGTTCCCGTTGGTGATGAATCGCGATGTGGCACGGCATTCTTGTTCAACCGAGGTTCCTAGTATGGTCTAGTTGAGTCTAAGTTGCATGTAATTAAAATTAGGTAACTACTAGGTACCTTGTATCTACCGACAGCTAACCTGGGCAACCACCTTGAGTACCGAGCTAAGTAGGTAGGTATCTACCTATCTGCGCAGACCTATCTCCTAGGGACAGCCTCCCCCAGATTTCGTGACAATTTTGCGTTTTATAATTATAATACGCTATCTTATAATACCTTATAATACCCATAGTTGCTTGGAATTATTACGGATCTGTCACTGGCTGTCACCAGGAGCAGGCATAGCGCGCGTAGGTACTAGGTAGGTACCTAGGTAAGTAGACAGGTACCTACAGAAGATGATTGACTGGTTTGTTGGTTAACATGAGCCCGGCCGGCAACGCAGTCTTGGAGACTGGAACTCGGTTCCATCCCCAGGCTCGCTCAACATAGTTGCGTGCGAAACCAAGCAACTTGACTTGGGGTACTAGACGGTAAAGATGTAGAACTGGAGTCGCGGCATCTTACTCTTGAATGCCCCCGCTCGAGATGCCGGATGCCGCATGGGATCTAAAATAGAACTCAGGGCATGACCATGCAAGGCGACATTGTGGTCAGGAATCATTCCTGCCACGACCTTTGATTGCGCGAATGATATTGGGACCACCTATGACCCCAGGAGGCAACAACAATATACGTTTTGGTCTCGTATACTTGAGTATGAAAACAAGTCATCAGACCAAAACTGGGCTAGGCAAGGAGCCTCTGCTTCTTCTTCTTCTTTTGTTTCCTCTCAGGTTTCTGTATTGAAAAAAAAGGGGGTGTTGGGGGCTGTTTGGATGGGGGCAGGGCTGCAGGGAATCAAGGGGGCGGGGTCTCTCCCGCCAGCACTTCTAAAGAAATCGAAGCGGTACTGGGATGCTGCGGCTCTTGAATTCTCTTTTCTGGTCTTGTGAACGAGAGTCTCCATGAACCTAGAAATAGAGAGGGAAACCGTTGCGCGCTGTGGAGAGGACGAGGTTGAATTATTGAGAAGGAAAACAAAAAAAAGAAGAAGAGCATAGAGTTTTAAAAATTAGGAAAAACAAAGAAAGAAGGCCAGACAAAAAAAAAAAAAAAAAAAAAAGAGGGGGAAAAAGATAGCAAGGAAGGGAGAGAAGAAAAAAAAGAAAGAAATAGTTCTGTCTCAATCACATCAAACTAACATGATGCTTAGACGCCACAACGGCAACAGAAGCCGTCCGGAGGATAATGAAGGCGAAAGTGAACTGAGCGACCCTGATAGCAACGCAGCTTTAAACGATCTCGAGGACGAAATCGTGGTCAAGGATCGTAGTGCTCGAGCAAGCATCAAGTCTGATGGTCGTGAAGCCTCGGACGAAAAAGAAGACGAGGACACGGATGGCACGCCTGATGGGACTGGTGGCTCACACTATCCCAAGCGAAAGCGCACCTCGTTGTTCAATGATCTAAGCGAGAGCAAACTCGAGAGTGCTCATACGGCCGTGCCCGAAAGAACACCGACCTCGCCTGACAGTTCCACCAAACCGAAGCCCAATCGCCAGAGTCTCGGTGGTCCAGGAGTCAAAGGTGTCCTGTTGGGAACTTGGCGAGACTCGATTGTTCCAGAGGAGGAACGGAAACACGCCGTCATTGGTTTTATCGATGTCAGGGACCGCCTCCGCACGCGCATTCAGCCCTATACCAAAGAGGGTGAATCATTAGCAGGAGAGTATCCCTTGCCGCCTGGTCCAGGTGGCAGCTGGGTGACGTTTGATCGTGTCATCTTCTCTGATCATCTGGTTGGCCTCGACCATTTTCAAGTTAAAGAGTACACGCGGTTACGATCCGACGTGGCGCCTGAAGAGACGGAAGGCCAGCGCATGCTTGCTGAAGCTGCTGCTGTACGGGAGGCCATCCGCCGAGTCAAGGAGAACCCGGCCCTGGAGAACCCCACGCAGCCTCCAGCTCTCGCCTACGGCCTGGAAGTGCCAGAGCAGATCTCATCCGCAGCCCGTCCAGATCCGAAGCGCCGGAGAGTAAGCGGTGGGTTTGCGGCCATAAACCCGGCTCCGCAGGAACCTGTCCTTGAGCAGTGCTTACCCGCACCTCAACATACCTTGGCTTCGCATCAGGGTCGATTTTCCATCGACCCATTACCAGGCACCCGACCGACACGCATCTTGATAGGGCATTGGAAACCATCAAGCGAACCCGACCCCAAGGATCGACACGCTGTGTACGGCATACTCGGTCAGAATGACATGTTTCGTGTCAAGGTTGTACGAGAAACGAGGGACGGACGATTCGTGGACGGCAACTTTCCCTCTGGTGCTGGCGCGTTGTGGATTCCATACGAGGAGGTCGAGTTTGAACCACACTTGAGGGCGCTCAACAGGCAGGAGGTCAAGGAGTACTGTCGAGTCCGTCAATACCAGCTCGACCATGGTGAGACAACTCCCGAACGAATCGAAAACGAAACCAAGGCAGTATATGAGGCGCAAACGCGCGCCGGGACCATGCCGTACAGACAACCCCACAATGTAACCGTTCCCACCTTCACAGCCTCCCCACAAGGCGATGATGATCGCATAAACGGACGTCTTCCGTATAACGGTCACGAGCTTCGCCAGTCACGTCGAACTGAGCCACGGCCCATCCGAGCCTCCATAGGCGATGGCGATTATCGACCCAATCGAGTCCACAGCGCAGAGGCTGCCGAGCGTGCCGAGCGAACTAGCGCCTTGGCGCGCCGGGAAATTGCACGAGCTGAGGCCGCTCAAGGCCGAGCAGATCGCCACGCCATTCACCGGGAACGAGTCGCTGCCGATGCTGCCCATGCGGCCGCAGCCATAGCCGCCGGGGCGGCCTCAAATATGCCCATGGACCATCATCATAATGGCAATGGGAGAATGCTCTTCCATGAATCGGAGGATATGCAGCGATTGAACAAGATTTGGGCGAGACAGGAAACATTGCGCATAAAGAGCGGCTCTGACGATGCCAAAATATACGACGGTGTCAAGTACGAACGAAAGGCGACCGGACCATTTATGGGAAAGCTTGTATCTCAGGGAACCATTATCAACATTGACGGTGAAGATTATGTCGAATACCGCGTTCTGACGAAACCGACATTTTTTTAACAGCTTGAGTCGTCGTTGACCTTGTTGACCTTGTCCGCTTTTCCTCATTGACTGATGTCGAACAGAGGCAAAGGCTTTCAATCTCCACCTATCGATATCTTGGTCGCCCTCCGGTGAATGAAATATGTCATGAAAAGGGGTGGAAACAGACAGCAAATGTGGTTCATGATCGTTCACTTTGGACTGGAAAGACAATCCGAGTCGACAAAGTACTGCAGACGACAAGACCAAGGACAAAGGAATCATGTCAAATGGCAAAAAAAGGGGCCAGAGCGCTAAAGTACTGAACGGATGACGGCGCATCCGTAGTTTATGGTTCAATCTGGGCGATTTGGTTATCCGGCTTGCATCGTTCTGTCCTTCAAATTGCCCGAGCAAGCAGGTTGGCCTCGTCTGTCGTTTCAACCAACGGCGTCGTGTGTATCCGTTTTGCGACAAAGAGAATGAGCTAGTGGCGCGTCATAGTCCAGCTTAGCCAGCTGTGAAGATTGAAAAAAAAAAAAAAACCACACATAATTCT
>SRPW01001244.1:0-11381 GCA_018360225.1 Claviceps pusilla | reverse complement strand
ATTCTCTTTTATTATATAAGTGCATTGTAAGGTTAGGCACTATAAAAGAAAAGAGACTAATAATTAATATTATAGCACTATAATAATTATATAAAAGGCAGGAAATTAAGGAAATTAGGTAGATTAACAGTAATAATAACATTACTAATGCTATAACAAAATTATTACTAAATTAAGCCCTTAAGACCTTTATTAATAGAAATAAGGCTATAATTTATATAGAGGGATAGGTAAAGTATATAAAGAAGAAGGAGGAAGCATATAGAAGAGAGGAGGAATACTAGGGATATAAGATAGGATTCTTATTCTTATTAATTATCTAATTAAATGATTAACTATGGTTTTTAGGTAGATTTTCGCATAACTTATGAGCGATTCCTCTTTTTCTATAAAAGAGAGAATTCTAAGTGTTGGAATCGCTGCATTCTATGATAACGTGGCACAGCTGGGAAGAGCTGGATTTGCGGCCACATTAGCCGCGGAATCCGACTCTTCTAATTGGTCTGCGTGTGTAGAGTTTTTTACCGCGGAATCCGACGGCATTTTCGTGGCCTTAACGCTAGCTATAAAATGCCCCCTTAGATAACACTAATTAGGATAGAATCAGACCTTTTGCGAATACCTTCCTAGACCCTACGTTGTGTCACTGAGTCTTAGATCCACCTAGTATTCCTTAGAGAATCACTAGTATCCTAAGGAATACCAACAACTATAATTTATATAAACTATTAGTATAGGCCTAAGGTATAGTTAATATATATAGGTAAAGACTAATACTTAATAATATTAATAGAATACTATATCTACTTAATATATTCTTTAACTTATAAACTTAATTAAATATTACCTTTCCTTAACTTTATAGTAGCTTTACCTTTAAACTATAATATTTTTATAAAAGACTTTAACTAATACTACCTACTTTAAAACTATTATAGCTAAACCTTAATAAAAAGTAATACATTTCTTACACTAATAATATAATAATAGCTTAGACTTATAATACTATTGTCATGGCCATTTCCCACTGTTAGTGACCATAGAGTCAAAGGGCGCGGACTAGCTTGTTGTGCCAGCGAGGGCATAAGGGAATGAGGCACGTGGTGCCCTCGCTACGACTTAGCGGCGCGCTAAGGGTGTATATAAAAGAGAGGGCGCGCATATTTATATAATAGGGTAGAGATTTATACCTTTAAGCACTACCCCTTACTTAGTAGCTATGTTGTAGTGTACCTTCTGTGTCTTAGTCTTTACTCTACTAAGTAATATCCTATTACTAGCCTTAATAACTAAATCTCTCTCTCCCTTAGGGACAGTGGACTATTAACTAGACTAGAATGTCTGCTAGAAAAGTTACCTATTTAACTAGCTATAACCTTACTATAGCCTTGTAAGATGCTAGCTGTATGCTAGGCACTGTTGAAGAGGAGGGGCACCCTGAGATTAGGAATCCTAACCCTACCTATGTAAATAATAATAATGCTAATAAAGAAATAGACCTTAATAGGATAATTAAAGAAGCAGCTTAGTTACTGTAAGCTGCCTAAGTAGCTAATAAGAGAAGGAACCTTAAGGCGCTATAGAAGTCCCTTAAGGAAGTTAACCTTAGTAGAAACTATAAGAGTAGCAAGCTTAGCGTTATTAGTACCTCTAATATTAGTTATACTCTAACCCCTAAGCTATAGACTTACCCTATAGTTACAGCGCCCCTTATACGCATAGGACTTACAAAAGCCTAACTTAAGGCTCCTACGTATAGAGGCAACACCTATAAGAGCCTTTAGAATTTCTTATTAGACTTGTATATAGCATTTACTATAGACCCTTATACGTTCCTTAGGGATGCTGCTAAGGTAGCGTATACTAGCAGCTGCCTTACTAACAATGTAAAGCGCTAGTAGATATAATACGCTGCTACTAATAGCTTTATAGACTTTAGAGAGTATACTTAGATAGGATTTGTAAAGTAGCTTAAGATAGACACTATTAATGAGAATGTACGCTGTTTAAAAGCTACTAGGGCGCTAATAAACCTTTACTAGGATAATTAAATGTTATTCTAAACCTTCTTTTAGAAATAAAGTAAAGTTAAGGCTAAGCTCCCTAAGGCTATTTTAAAACGACTCTAAATTTATATATTCCTAAATAGCCTTAACCTTACTACTAGGAAGTAGATGCTAAGCTAAGAGTTTCTTTAAAGCTAGAATTACCTTTAAGGCTAAGGTAGGAAAGCTAAAGTTGCTAATAAAGGATCCCTAAGCAATTAAGAATAATTAACCTTAGCGGGATATAAGCAATAAAGATTACGCTCTCTAGTAGCAAGCTAGGAGCAATATAACTACAGACCTCCTAACAATAGGGACTTTAATAATGTTTAGTACTATAAGTACTAAAAGGATAGGCATATCTCCCTAAGGTGCCTAGAACTAAACTACGCTATTTATAAAAGCAATAGGCACGCTACAAGCTAGCACTACCTATGCTGCAAAGTCCTAGTGCCTAGGACCTTAGATGTAAACTTAATCCTAATTAACACTAATAGGCCTTAAAGGCACGCTCCCTCTGTAACTAATACCCCTTATAAGATAAATACCTTAGTTATTAATAAAGATAAAGACAAAGAGATAGATAATAGGATAAGGATAAAGGCATCTATACAGCAGGATTACTGCTAGGTAGCTATAAAGGTATTGTTTAATTTAGGAGCAGAAAGATTAGTTATTTACCTAAGAATATTAAATAAGGGAGACTAGGTAAATATAGAAGCGGATACTACGCTGCTAGCTAGCGCCTTAGGTGATCCGCTTAAGCATAAAGGTATATTAAATAAATTAGTTAGCATTACTAATAATATAGGTTATAGTAAGATATATTGGGTTTGCTGCTACATTGCTAATGTGTAGGAGGACCTACTCTTGGGTGCTAACTAGGTAAAGATCTACAAGCTATAAATCCTATCTTAGAATAATAAGACTTAGAGACATCTAATAACGCAAGAACGCCTTGTGTTTATAGGGCACTTAAGGCAAATTTGCTATAAGAGAAAGAATGTAATTATGTTGCTAGTGCTAGCCTTAGTATAGGTTAGAGAGATGCTAAAGAATAATAAAGATAGGAGGAGCCTATAAATAGCAGAGGGCGACATAGGAGAACCTTAGCTAGATATGCAGGGCAAAGATAATAAGTAAGCAAGCAGCGACTTAGCAGCAAAGAAGCTGCTAGAGGCATATACCGAGTTTACAGATGTGTTCTTGAAAGAACTTATAGGCTAGCTCCTAGCCTTAGGAGGTTGTATGCATGCGATTAAGTTAATTAATAGCAAGACACCCCCTTAGGGACTAATTTATAACCTTACTAAGAAGGAGCTGTAGGTTCTCTATAAATATCTTACTAATATGTAGCAAAAAGGATGGATTTAACGATTAATAAGTCCCTTAGGCGCCCTAATCCTATTTATGCTAAAGAAAGGAGGTTAGCTTAGGCTGTGTGTTAACTATTGCAGCCTTAATAAGGTTATAAGGAAGGATAAGGCCCCATTGCCTTTAATCTTAGAAATCCTTAACTAATTAAAGGGGGCAAAGGTGGTTACGAAAGTCGACTTAAAAGACGCGTACTATTAGCTATATATCCACAAGGGCAATAAGTAGAAGACTGCGTTCCATTATCAATATAGGCATTTTGAATATCTTGTGATGCCTTTTAGCCTTATAAACGCACCGGCTACCTTCTAAGAATATATTAACAATGCATTAGAAGAGCTTGTTAACACTATTTATATTGTTTATCTTAATGACATTCTAATCTATAGCAGCGACCTAGTAGCGCATAAGGGGCATGTTAAACAAGTCCTATAGAAACTCCAGGAGGCTAAGCTCTACGCTAACCTTAATAAATGCGAATTCTTTACAATGCGTGTTAGCTTCCTTAGCTTTATAATAATGCCTAATAGCATTAAGATAGAGCCTAAGCGTATTTAGGTAGTAGCAGAGTGGCAGCCACCTTATAGCGTGTTAGATATCTAATGTTTCCTTAGATTTATAGGATTCTATAGACGCTTTATTTAGGGATATAGTAAAATCGCTATCCTACTTACTAACTTATTAAAAGGAGACAATAAGGGGACTCTATAGCTAAGTAACAGTAAGCTAGCTATGTTTAATTAGCTTAAGCAGAAGTTTTTAGAAGCCCCTATTCTTGTTTATTTTAATCTAGAGGCACTACTAAGGATAGAAATAGATGCATTAGCCTTTACAATTAGAGCTATTATAGCTTAGCTATAGCTAGGTAGCTAGCACCCTATCGCTTACATATTACGAAAGCTATTAGGGCTAGAGCTAAGATATACAACGCTAAATAGCAAGCTTTTTGCTATTTAGGAAGCTTTTTAAACATAGAGGCATTACCTAGCTTATTTAAAGCACCCTATTTAAGTAATTATAGACCACTTAAACTATAAGTATCTTGCTATAAAGCTGAAGCTATTTAGCTACTAGGTAAATACCCTTAATAAGCTATGCCTGTTTAACTTTATTATAGAACATTAACTAGGCAAGCTAAATTCCGTAGATAGCTTGTCCTAAAGACTAGACCACTTCTTAAAAGAGGTAGTAGCTAAAGCGTACGTATCGCACTTACCGCTATTTCTTGCTAAGTTTGCAGCTAGTGAGTGGCGCGGCCCTAACATATAGCTAGTAGCTAATACCCTAGATATTTAGTATAAGGTTGCTAGATCGTCGCGTTAACTAGCCTCACTATCTGCTAGAGAAAAGCCATAACTAAGCTGCATGCAAGCAATAATAAAGTAGGACACAACGCGTCTAGCCTAGATCTTTTCTTTAAAGATTAAAGGGCAAGCAGTGTAAGAGAAATTACGTAAGATAATGCAAGTTAAAGCTAGCACGCTCTAACCTTACAACGAGATAAGTTTGCAGCTAGAGCCTAACAGTCTAGGTCTAAATGCCTAGATATTACTAAAGGACTAGTTTATATATAGTATATATACTATAAGCAAGGGGGTAGGCAGCTAAGACGTTAGAGTCTTGGAAGATAAGATTAAATATCCCCTTAACTCTATAAGGCACTTAGGTTAGCCCTACCTATTGTATAGTAGACTTCTACCTAAGGAGAGAACCCGCTAAAAGCTTACAGTAAGGTTATTAGCTATTAGAAAAACCTCTGCTAAGTTAATCTTTAATTAAGCTAACTATAAGACATTAGTTACTCTAATATATAAGACTTTAAAGTCTATATAGTTAAGGGATGCCTTAGCGTAGTAGCAATTAGAGCTACTAAGTAGTAGCAAGACACTAGCGCCCCTAAAGAGTATTACCTAGATAGTTAATAGAAATAGGCTACTACTATATAAGGGCTAGGTATATATCCTAGCTAGTATAAGAAGCGAGATTTTATAGCTAACTTATAATAACCTTGTAGTAGGTTATTATAGAGTTAGTAAGACAATTAGACAAGTCGCAAGCTAATATTTCTAGCTAGGGCTGAGATAGGATATTAAAACCTATATTAGTAATTATGTGAATTGTTAGCTTAATAAGCTAAGGTTGCACTAACCTTATGGCGAGCTAGTAGCGTTACTAGTGCTAGAGAGACTATTCTAAGAAATCTTAATGGATTTTATTATAAGCTTACCTCTAGTTAAGCAGGCAAATAGCAAGATATATAACGCGATTTTGGTGGTGGTGGATAGATTTTCTAAGTATATGCTATATATTGCTATAACTACAAAGGTAACTAGCAGCAACTTAGCAACTATCTTTATTAAGAATGTCTTTTAGAATTATAGGGCACTAGAAGGCATTGTAAGTGATAGGGGCACTGTTTTCACAAGCAAATTCTAGAGGACCTTCTGCTACCTCTTAGTAACTAAGCGGCTACTTAGCACCACATTTCACCCTTAAACAGATAGTTAAACCAAGAGGATGAACTAAATCTTAGAACACTATTTGTAAGCTTTTGGATATGTAGAACAGACTAACTAGCTTAACCACTTAGCTCTTGCGTAATTCATATATAACACTAGCTATTATATAGCTCACGGCTATGTACTAGCAGAGTTGCTACAAGGATATAAACCTAGAGGGCTAGACTAAGTAACAAAGCTATTAGATGTTATTAATTAATATATAGAAGTTAGAGTAAAAGAACTATAAGCTAAGCATATAGAGATAAAGCAGCTACTTAGCAATACCTAATCTTAGTATGCAAAATACTACAATGCTAAGCATAAGCCAATAGACTTTAATATTAGAGACTATATTCTCCTTTCCATAAAGAACATTAACCTATAGAGACTAAGCTAGAAGCTTACAGTGAGATATCTAGAACCTTACTAGATTACTAAGAAAATCGGTTATCACAGCCTTGCCTACTGACTTAAATTGCCTCTAACACTGCGACTACATAATGTGTTTAACATTACAAGCCTTAAGCCATTTAAAGGTAATCTACACTAAGAAGAAGCAGCGCTAGCGTAGCTACCTCTTAAGGAAGACACTAAGGTGTATAAGGTGGAATGAATAATAACCTATAAATATAAGGGCAAACAATAAAAATACCTAGTAAAGTAGAAGGGCTATAATAAGATAGAAAACTTATAGGTGCTATAAAGAGACTTTACTTTAAGAAACCTAATTAAGGAATATAAGCAGTTACTACGCAGCTAGGTAGCTCCTATATTATAAGCAAAATAGGTTAATAAAATAACGCATATTTGCCTTAGCAAAAGCAAGTCTATTTAGTTAAGTAAAGCTATTAAAAAAAAAGAATAATAAAAAAAAAGAAAACAATAGCATAAAACAAGCTATTTCTACATAGCAACCGCGCTACTATAGCTTATTATTATCCTCCTCCCTAGCCAAATTTCCTATTAAGTTAGAGAGAGCCTCTAGAAACACGCGCGGCCTAATAGGGCGCGGTAAAGTAGAAGATAGGGTCTCCCCCTAAGCTAAGCGTAAGGGAGGCTAACTAGCAAGCTAGCAGGAGGTTAGCGGTAATAGATAAGCAAGAAGAAATAGAAGGGAAAAGCGACTTACTATAGGAAGGTTCTTATAGATAAACCGCAGATAGTTAGCCTAGTTAATGGAAATAAGCAGCTGATTCACAGACATAAGCTGCTATATCGCTGTATCCTGACGGCGCTATCGCTCTAAAGCGAGCTTAGATAATAGCTATGCCCTTTTAGTACGCCCTAACTTATCCGTGTTTTTCTGCTTATTAAGAGCTATATCTAGCGCAGAAATAGCAATAAGCAAACCCTAGCAGTGAGTTAGTAGAGAGTTAATAGGGAGCTAGTGCAAGCATACTGGGATCTAGAAATACTCTAAATTGTTAGTCTTCTCCTCTATAAGACGGAAGACGTTTTAATATAGACACGCTTAATGCGCGTTTTGCTAAGAAGATATAGTAAGTTAGCAGTAATAACTAAGCAAGGTTACTAAGAAATTCTTTAACTTATACAATAATAGCTTTTATTATTACGCTTGCAGGAAGCGCACTTAGTACTAGCCCCTACACATAAAAAAAAAAAAAAAAAAAAAAAAAAAAGTAGAGGTAGCAGCTACTATATAGCGAGCCACCTACTGTTAGAGGGACTGCATACAATAGGGACCGGGGTCCCTGCTATAATGTATTAAGGCTATAGATTATATTCTTCTTCATTGCCAGTGGGAGGTTTAGGTTATAACTTCTAGGCGCAAACCTAATAACTACACTATAAGTAGGGAAGCTCCTCCTTACTAGCAGCGAGAGCGCAGTTATTAGCATTAAATTAAGCAATTAATAAGTATAAAAGAAAACTTACACTGCAATAGTTATAATATTAGGGGTGGGGTTGAGCTCCGCGGCGATATAGCAGCGGCGTTTTGTTAAAGGAGTTTAATTTTTAGGGGCTATAGTGAACTAGCTAGAAGTTAGTAGCTAGAAAGTAGGGAAATAGCTAAAAGAACTTATAGAAAGTCTATTAAAAAAAAGGAAGGGAAGCTGTTTATAAGAGTAGAGATAGTTAGCAGACTAATAAAGAACGGCTAAAATAAACAAAAGTTAGCAAAACTTTAAGCAGTAAGAGAAGAGAAAAAAGAGCAGCAACCTTACTAGAAGCTAGCTATAAGGGAAAACTTACAATTTAAGTGTAGTTGTTAGAAAGGAAAAGGTATAAAAAGAAGGGGGGAAAAGGAGGCTTTTATAGTTATCTAGAAATTAGAGGAATAAGACTATTATATACAAAAGCACTCCTAGCTAGGCAGCTAAGGCACTCGAATTAGTGAATCACAGTGCAGTAGCGGTAGCCTAGCCGCTTATCGGCGGCTATTAATAACTATAATAGTAAAGTAAGCCCCTAACTCAATAGCGCAGCCCTAAATAATAGAGGAGGTTAGCTATAATAGACTATCCTCTCCTATAACTTAATGAATTAGAGGCATTATAATAATTACATAAGAAGCTAGTAGTGGTAGCGCAGCTCACTTTAACCCTTAAATTAAAGAAGTAAGGCAATGCTGTATATTGCAATAGACTAGGGGGTTAGGTAGAAGAGGTAGGGGGGCATAGAGATAATGAATTACACAGCTTAGCGGGCACACTACCACATCGCGGCAACCCCTCTGTGTAAAGGTGAAAGTAAGGTTACGATAGGAAGTGAGGCTAGATATAATATTATAACATAATTAACTTAAGCTAGCGAATTAGGATACTTATAAGAAGGGCACCCCTAGCAAGCAGTATAGCAATAGGGTAATTACCTAATCGATTACATATATACACTAGACTTTGTTATAGTAGGGCAGGTAAGGCAAGGCAAATAATGTAGAGTAAGGGTATTCCTAATTTGCTTTGCTAGGGAATAAGTTTAACCTATAAGATAAAAAAGCTTTCCTAAAAACCTAATGTAAAGTAGTAAGGTAGCAGCAACCTAGCAACAAGACTACGGTTAGGGACTATAATTAAGGATGATTATAAGGAAAGGGGGGGTATTCTATTATAGCTATTTCCTACTATTAGTGACTATAGAGTTAAAGGGCGCGGACTAGCTTATTATGCTAGCGAGGGCATAAGGGAATGAGGCATATAGTGCCCTTGCTATGACTTAGTGGCGCGCTAAGGGTGCACATAAAAGAGAGGGCGTGCATATTTGTATAATAGGGTAGAGATTTATACCTTTAAGCACTACCCCCTACCTAGCAGCTACGTCGCAGTGCACCTTCTGTGTCTCAGTCTTCACTCCACTAAGCAATATCCCATTACCAGCCTTGACAACTATAGAGTAAAATAACTTAAAAAATATAGAGTAAAAGGGATAATACTATTAACTATACTTAGGTTACCTATAATATAAAAGCTAAATTTATAAAGAGACTAAACTTTATTAAATTTAATTATATTTTATAGCTCATTTATATTAGCACTAGCCTAAGGCTATATAGCAACTACTTACTTTATTTTAAATAGCTATATATAGAAAATAACCTTATAGTAGCTAAGGTAGTAATATAATTCTATTATAACCTTACTAAACCCTTACTTTAAATATTTATAGAAATTAATAGCTATATAAAATAAATAATAGCTAAGCTTTAATTTATTATAAACCTAGTAGTTTTAAGGGAACCTTAAGGTAATTTTAAGCTAAATTTATAATAGAACTATTATATTAAAGAAGCTACCTAGGATACTAAGAAAGTATTATAATAATAGTAAATATTTTATACTAAGGAGAACTAGTAACTTATTACTAATATAGCTTAAATATAATACTAAACTATTAATAATAAAAGGTATAGTGCTTAGCGCTTTACTATTAAAGTAGTTATTACTTATAAAGAAAGCCTATAAAAACTTAAATACTAAGCATAGCTTTATAGTAAACTATTACTAAAATAATAGTAAATTCTTACTTTTATTTAAGGTAAGGGTATAGATACTATAACTACTATATTATACTAAAAGAAAGTAGCTATACTAGCTAACTATTTCTTTCCTTTCTCCTAGGCCTAACTTAATAATATACTAAAGAATCTTAATAACTACCTTAATACTATAATATTCTTATTAAAAAACTACTTTAATACTAATAAAATTTATAGTATTATTAAAAGCCTAGCTAGCTAAAAAGTATTAGAACTAAATAAACTTCTAGCTAGCTACTTTAAAGTATATAGTAAGCTACTAGCTAGGACCCTTACCTATCTACTTAATATATATTACTATATTAGCTATTATTTAGCTTTATTCTAATAAGCAAAAGTTATTATTCTTTATAAACTAAGTAAAACCTTAATAAAGTAGTAAAGAGTAAAGGCTTAGTGTTTTATTTTACTTTTTAGTATTATTAGTAAAGTAATAAAGGTAGTAGTAGTAAGTTAGCTTACCCTTATAGCTAAATTAAGTAGTATACTACCTAACCTATAAATAAGTAATAAAGTAAATAGGTTAATAGAAGTTATACTAAGTGTTTTAGTAGAATTAGTGTATATAATATAGCACTATAGTAGTATTATATTACTACTTTAACTAAATATATTAATAGCCTTTAATATTATTTACTATAAGAAACTAACTTATACCCTTATAGTTACTAGAATTCTTATATAAATAGTAGTGTAGACTTACTTCTTTATTACTAAATATATTACTAACCTTTATTTTAATAGTAAATCTATAAGCCCCTTACTTATAACTATAGGTATATTATAAAGGTTTTTAATCTCTCTTATTCTTTTTTTATTTTATATTACCCCCTTATATACTAAGCTTTAAGTAGTATATTTTATACTTATTATAGGCTTCTTTAATAATATAAATATACTTATATTCAGGTATATAGTAAAAGAGATATAAAATTACCTTAAGGCTACCTAAGTAATTTATTAAGAATAGTTTTAAGAATTAAGTCTTAAGTTTAATTTAAGGAAGAGTAAATTTATATACTTTACTAAGTAGTGTGCTATAACTATATTATTAGTCTAACTTAGTATTAATATAGTATAACTAGTTTAATTTACCTACTTTCTTAAAGTATAGGTTTATTATAAGCTTTATTAGAAAGTATACTAAATTTAGGTTAAGTTAAAACTAGTATAGTAATAGCTTATACTTATATTACTAGTAGCTTTAACCTAGGGATGCTTATTATATAATATATAACTCTTATATATATAGATTATTTAGAGTATAATTATATATAATATAGAATTATACTATATCTTTACTAAAGTTAGTAGTAAAGTAAGGGGTATAGCTAAAATATTTATTTTTAAATAAACTAAATACTTAAAAATAATAATTAATATATTTAAGGCTATACTATATACCCTAGTTAAAACTAAGGTAGCTATAGCTTTAATTAACCTTTACCTTAACTACTATTTACT
>SRPW01001243.1:0-11382 GCA_018360225.1 Claviceps pusilla | reverse complement strand
AAAAAAAAAAAAAAAAACCTAAGAAGCCAGAACCAACACCGTAAGCAGGAAAAGTCGGCCAGCCAACAGACCCGCGGGCGAAGCCGCCAACACAGTTGCCGACGGTGAATCGACCATTTTGCGTCGGTTGATTATTTAGCTGACGGCCCCCCGTTCGCTGCGAGCAAGCCAAGCTTGGCCTGAGTAGCTTCAGTCTAACGAAGCTGGCTCGATCTCGGTTGTTGCCAGTTGGTGACGGGTGACGTTGGCGCTTGAAGGCTTGCGATAAACGATCCAATCAGGAGCCGTTGCGAGGGGGGGAGGATCGGCTTGTCCGGAACTTGCACACGTGTACATGGAATGTACATTCCCTTTTCGTGTCGACCATTGCGTATCAGCGTGTACTCGTGCATGTCATGGCCGAGATGGCCGACGTGGCCGAGATGACCGTCTCCGGAACCCCAAATGCCCGAAACCCCCGATCCCCGTCTCCTCCGCGAATCCCGACCTCTCCAGAGTCCAGACTCTGAGCCCAGACTCTTGAGCCCAATGCTCGCAGCTCCCATCGTCGTCTGGTGAAGCGTTGCCGTCGTCTCGCCCAAACGCTGCCGCTTTGCCGCCATGTCGACCCTGGTGCCTCGTCCGCCATACACCGATGTCGAACTGGCCGCCTTGTATCCTCCGCAGCTCCGTCTGCAGCAAGTCCAGATCTTGCTCCGCCATGGCGAGAGAACCCCCGTGAACCCGCGATTTGCCAATGCCGGGCTGACTCCGTTCTGGCCCTACTGCTCAGCTGTGCGCCAGCTGCGGAACAGTCTCCTGGACCCCGACGCCCTCGTTCATCCCTTCTCCGTCTTGGAGTGGAAACGACGCCTCGAAACCACCAGCCCCCATGACGACGGGCCCCTCACGGCTGCGGGCCCGGACGGCCAAGTCGACGACATTTGCGACATGGGCATGTTGACGGATCGCGGCCGCGAGACGACGTACCGCCTGGGCCAGCGACTCCGCAGCCTCTACGTCGACCGGCTCGGCTTCCTGCCCGCCGCTCTCCACGAGACCGACTCCGACCTGATCCATCTCCGATCGACGGCCGTGCCTCGGGCCGTCGAGTCCCTCCAGCAAGTTCTTCACGGCCTATACCCTCCTCACACGCGGGCCGAGAACTTGCCTCCCCTGACCATCGTCTCCCGCATCCTGGCCGAAGAGACGCTCTTCCCCAACGAGTACCACTGCCGCCGCTTCGCCCTCCTGGCCCGCGCTTTCGCTCACCGCGCCGCCAAGCGATGGAACGATACCGACGACATGGCCTATCTAACCCGAAAACTCGGCAAATGGATGCCAGTGGACGGCAGCAGCCACGACGATACGAACCAAGGCCCCAGAGCCCCCAGAGTGGCCGTCGACTCACACCCCCGGCTGAGCGGCATCATGGACACCATCAACTCCACGGCGGCACACGGGCCCGCCACCCGGCTCCCACGCGAGTTCTACGACCCCAAAGTAAAGCAGATTATGGAACGGATTGCCGTGGAAGAGTGGTTCGCCGGGTACGAGGAGAGTGAGGAATACCGAACGCTAGGTATCGGGGCCCTTCTCGGTGACATTGTGCAACGCATGGTCGAGAGCAGCAGCAGCAGCAGCAGCACCGACAACGCAGCAGCAGCACACGCGCCGCCACGACCTCGCCTCCGCCTCAGCGGGTGTCATGACACCACCATAGCAGGCACGCTCGCCAGTCTGGGCGCCCTCGACAGGGACGCCTGGCCGCCGTTTACGAGCCACATTGCCATAGAGCTTTTTCAGCATCGCGCCGAGACAGAAACAGAAATCGTCAAGACCACTGTCGGCGGCGGCAACACGTCGTGGTGGTCCCAGACGCCTTCCTTGGTTGTCAGCTCCTCCCGTGATGAAATCGGTCGCACTCCCACCGCTGAGCTGGGCGAGGCGCAGAAGAGGCGTCTCCAGGGATGGTATGTGCGTGTCCGGTATAACGATCGGGCGGTTCGGATTCCGGGGTGCGGAGCGGTGGGGAGGCATCTGGATGGGGATGCCTCGTTTTGTACATTGGTGAGTTTTCTCTTTGTTTTATCCTTTTTTTTTTTCGTTTGGCCGAGAGAAGAAGAAAGAAGGAAGAAGAGGAAAAAAAGTAAATATAATAAAAAAAATTATATAAAATATAAAAGAAAAAATAAAAAATATAAAAGAAAAAAGAAAAAAGAAGAAGAATTATCACGAATAAATAAATAATAATAAAAAAGAAATTATATAAAATAATAATAGAATGAAATTACAAAAAATATAAAAAAAAAGAAAATAAGATTAAAGGGAAAAAAAACCCCCATAACCTACCTTGAACCCATAAAGCCCACACCATCCACATCCCCAAGTCTAACTCTCGACTTCCTCACCCGCCGTCCCCCTTCTCCCCCAACCCAACAGCTCGCATTCAAGACCATTGTCGACAAATTCACCCCCCAGGACTGGAAGCAGCAGTGTCGGACGAATCTGGGGGGTCTTGCTTTCCCGGCCGAGGGTCAAGGGGCTGGGAGGTAGGGTTGGGTGGTTTGAGGGACTGGGATGTAAATACGTATATACGTGATGATGAATAGAAATGAATAGAAATATAGTTGTATATGAAGATGAATAAATGGTACGCAAGACAGAATCACAAGAATGTAAACATGTAAACATGTAAACAACCACAAGAACCCATAATACACCCCCATTTCGTCAAGCAATCCACCCTCACTCGACATCTCCTCCACCGCTTTACCCCCCATGCCGGCGCGGCCGTTTCGTCAAAAAGGACAGAGTGTAACGTTTGGCTCTATATGAAAGGGACCTGCTGCCCTCCATCCTGACATGCCAAAGATTATGTACTTATCCTAAATAAGAATGTGTCGCTTCCGTCCGCGACTAGGTTGTGATTTCCGGACCCTTAATCGCTGTTGCATCTACCATCATCTGCTACTGGGTGCCTTGCTCCTTGCTTCGGCATCTGCAATTTGTTTTTGGTCATGTGCACCAATTAGAGACGGAGAGACATGCTCGTGGCAGGTTTCATCTGTATTCAACATCAAAGCGACTAGTAATCTTGGCTGAGATGGTTTTCTCCAAACTCGGTTCCTCCCTTCCGTACCCCAACGCTGGAATTTTCCACCCACCACACAAAGTCCCTGCAATATGATACTGGTGCTACCCCTACATTACTCGCTGTTCCGATTTTCTTCATTTCCAAAGGACACATGATGGAACCCCCTCTCGCTCTGGCTTTCATTGCGTCAACCACCTGCTTCGAACCTCGCCTTATTGCTCGTTTTCACGAACCCCCGTGACTCTCTGAACCAATTCTAAACGAGAATATAACCCAAATCGAACAAAAATAAAAACAAAAAAAATAAAAGAAGAACACATTATACAGTGAAGGAGATAATTATTTTTTAATTTTGAGAAGAAAGGAGAAGAAAAAAAAGAAAGGGGACACAACGAATGAAAATGGCCAAGGCGTTTCGCGATATGTAATTTTTGTGCAGAAAGTAACACGATCGAGGGGGGACAATGGGGTACAAATAAAGAAAAGTCTTTCCCCAAGACACATCAATTAAAAACAAATAGGCGAACAGGGAAAAAAAAAAGAAAGCAAAAAAAAAAAAAACAATATCCGTCTCTTTCAGATTTGGTATAGACTTAGCAGAATCCATCAGAGACAAAGACTTCTTTCGTCCTTGGGCATATTTTTTTAACCACTGACATGACCCTGAAATGACCCTATTAGTTGGCCACTTCCTCCTCAACCCATCCATTTAGACCGCTCTGAATTGCGAGTCCGAAACCCTGCGCCCCGAGTCCGCCGAAGCTAGACTGATATTGGTGACCACGCCTCTCACCGTCATTGCCGTTACTACCACCAAGACCGTTGGGGCTCTTACCACCATTTTCAAACCCCGGGACAAGCACGGGCAGACTGACGGCTCGGCTGTGAGCGCCTCGACCGTTGCCAGGAGCCAGCAAACCGCCAATCGTAGTGGGTCCAGACGTTCCTAGGTTGGAGCCATAGCCATTGGAGATGCTCGCAGATTGGCCGTGCCCAAGATAGGATCCTTGCTGAGGCACGTCCAGCCCCAATTCATTGGGAGACGACTGAGATGTGCTGAACAAGAGATTGTGATGCATGGCCAAATGTTGATGTTGCTGATGCTGCTGCTGCTGCTGCTGCTGCTGAGCCTGCTGCTGAGCCTGCTGTGACAATTGGCTCAAGTACATGGTCAGAGGATTGTTCTGCGCGTTGAAGAGAGCCGCCGACTGCTGAGAGTCGGAGCCATTCTGGGGGGGACCATCATTCTGAGAACCATTGGGAAGAGGAGGCGAGGATAGTCCATCTCCGCAAGGAGACTGACTCTGCTGCGGGTGCTGCGATTGCGATTGCGATTGCGACTGAGACTGCCGAGGGGGGTTGCCGCAGCGATCTTTGCCAAAGTTGACCTTGAACTTCTTGTAATCTTCTCTGCCGCGAATAGCCTCAATAGCCTTGATTGCATTGGCAATGTTGGTGAAGTTGACAAAGGCGCAGCTCTTTTCGCGGAGGGTATTGACTAATTCGATTTCACCATACTCGGAAAAGTCTTGGCGCAGACGCTCTTCAGTCCAGGTTTCATCCAAGTTACCCACGTACACATTTCGCGAGGCACCTCCGCTAACGGCGAGTGCAATGGCCGGAGGCAAAGCGCCAGAGTGTTTGCCCCATCCAATCTTGAGTCGTCGATTGTGAATCATCAGCCCTTGCAGGTTGCTCAGCGCGTAGAACGAGGCAGCGGCCGTAGGGTCAATGAAAGTGACGAAACAAATGTGTTTGTCGGGAATGTAACGAATGTGGTGGAGCAGACCGCCGCGAACAACATTGCAAATCTCCTCAATGGTTGTCTCAGGATGAATGTTGCCCAGGTAAATGGTTCTGTTGCCCAAGTTGTTGATGCCCCCCGCGGTAGTGGCAACGGCCGCCGCCGCCACGGACTGCTGTGCAAGAGCCGAGGAAATGAGGTCACGATCAGCTCCGGTAAGCATATGGGCATAGCCGGGGGCGATGCCGAGGTACTGTGCTGCGTTTTGCTGCTGCGTCTTGGAGACGTAGGCACACCTGTCCTTGCCATAATACACACGGCGCGGCGCCTGCCATTTCGCCTCCTGGGGCAGCTGCGAAACAGCCTTGACGGCATTGGCAATCGAAAGATAGTGGACAAAGGCAATGCCCTTTTCCCGTACGATTTTGATGGTGTCGATGGCGCCGAATTTGCCCAAGTCTTCGCGTAACTCGTCGTCGGCAATGTCCTCGGGTAAGTTGCCCAAGTAGACGTTCCGCGAGGCGCCCGACTGCTGAACAGCCAGTGCCACCGAAGTAGGAACTTGGGATGGCTTGCCCCACCCAACTTTGATATCTTGACCCTTGATACAGAGTTTCTTCAAGATGGCATCCGAGTGAAAGTGAGTAGCAGAGCTGGCATCCAGGAAGGAAATAAAGGCGCAGTTCTTGTCGGGAAGGAGGCGGACGGATTCGATCTGACCACTTCGAACGTGGCCAAGAATCTCCTCAGCGGTGGTGTCGGCAGGAATATTGCCCAGATATACTGTTCGGCTGCTGCCACTCGCAACACTTGAACCCAGGACAGGCGAGGCAGGCTGCATGCCGGATTGCAGATTAAAGCCCCCAGTTGGCGATTGCGGTGGGTAAAATTGAGGAGCTCCATAGGTGGACGGTGAGACCAGGGTCTGGTATGGTTGGGAGGACATGGTCTGCTGAACGGGGCTGGATAATGCGCCGCCATGCTGCTGGTTGCTGCTGCCGTGAGCTTGACTCTGCTGAAAACCCGACAAGCTTTGGAACTGAGAGCTGCCAAAAGCGGCTGGGCTACCTGGTTGAAAGGGGCTGCCAAGAAGGAGTTGCGAAGGCAGGAGGGGAGTGAATTGCATGTCGAATGCGGTTCCTGGCGTAGCCATGTCGGTTCCATTGGCCGACACGGATTGGTTCGGACCTATGGACTGCGTGTTCAACGACGGAATGTTGCCTCGACGAGGATGACGATCGGCAAATCCCGAAATGTTGGATGTGAAGGCACCGTGAGAAAATCCAGTGTCACTAGTGGAAGGCTTAGAAGCGTGACCATGGAAGCGAGCCTGAGAATTGCCATTGGCACCTCGACCGCCGCCAACAGCACCATTCGTATCCTGCATACCGAGAAGATGAGGGGGGACGAGCGAGTCCCGCCTGACGTGCGATGATACAGCCGTGTTGAAGTCCAAACGTGCCCTTGAAAAAGGCACGGCAAGATTTCAAGAAAAAAAAAAAATCCAGGGAAGAGGTTGTATCCTCTTCGTCTCTCCCGTCTCTCCCTCTCTCTTTCTCTTCTCTTCTCTCTCTTTCTCCCTTTCTTCTCCCTCTCTGTCCTATCAAAACTCGATCGTTCTCCAATTGGGGTGTTCGGAGCGAAAGCCACTAAATTGACGGCTCAAAGATGACAAAAAAAAAAAAGAGCTAGACGTAATAACAATATGCTGTAGCAGAGGTAACTGGTAAATGTGACGAATGCCCTTGAAGCAAGACTATAGCGTAGGTATGCAGAGTAGAACCTGATCGATGCAGAGAAAACAGACGATATAGATACACGCAGAGCAAGAAGAAAATTGAAAAAGCTCTTGTATAGCCACCAAAACCAGTTTTTTTATGCGAGTCGAGGCAAAGCCCTTGGGGACAGAACGACAAAAAATAGGTTCGGTGAAAGAGTGTTGTACCGGATGGCAAACAACCAGTGGGTGCAAAAGAATGCAGATTATCGAAAGGACCGGTCGGTGATTTGAAGCAGCCAGAGCAGTTCGTTGTTGGCGGGATGGACGACGAAAAACTCAAGAGTACAAGTCTGAATATCTGTCGAGAGAAGGTTGAGGTGAGGAAGCGTAGCGAGGAGCGAGGAGCGAGGTCGGAATTGAAGGATAGCGGACCAAGAAAGAAATGAAGGACTTAAAATTAGGTGTGGGGTAGAAGAAGAAGACGAAGAAGAAAACGAGTGTCGATAAGGCGAACAAGATAAAGTGTGTAGGTTAAAAGAAGGATTCGAAGAAGAACGGCATCAGGAGCGGCGCAGCCCACAGAAAAGCCAGGCGAAGAATCCAACAACAAGAAGGGGGGGTAAAAAAAAAGGAAAAAAAAAAAAAAAAAGAAAGACAGAAAGACAAAAGGCCTGGGGAAAAAGTCAAGAAAGGAGCACAAGATTAGACGACAACGCGCACTGGTAGCAGGCGAAGGAGGTGGTGGCCAGGCGGAAAGGTGGAAAAGCGGAAAGACGCAGTCGAGGTTGACGACAATCAGGGGATCCATTGGTCGGCTCGAGCCAGGAGGCGCCGCGAGAGGAATCAAATTGGTGGCCGTGGTGGCGGCGGCGGCGGCAGCAGCAGCAGCAGCAGGCAGAAAGCAGCAAGCAGCGCCACGGGACAGGGGCACGACCACACGACGGACGAGGTTAGACCCCTGATTGCCTGCGCAACGACGACGCAAAGGCCGAGAACAAACGTGACGAGCAAAGCGCAACAACGCACCAGACTGCCTGCCTGGCCATCCACCCATTCACTCAGGGGGGTCAGGTTATTCAGGGGACGTGGGGCATCCGGTGCAAACGGGCCGGTTTCATTGGCTCGTGCAAAGGGTGGGATGGGCCTGCCAGTCCATTGGAGGGGTCAGGCTGGCCAGATGCAGTCTTTTTTTTTTGTCTTTTTGTCACTGGGTCGGAGGGCCTTGGAGGGGCGCAAAGGACGGGGAGGGGTACTTGTGTCTTGGCTCACTGCGCTCCAGGAGTCAAGAAAGCACTATGACCAGATGACAGGACACTGTTGGACGCTAAGGTTGCTACTCACATCTGGCGTATCGACAATCCGTACTTTTACTTCGATTGCATTGAAGACGGACGTTGCGAGACGTCTGCATTAAGAAGGATTTTATTTCCGAGTCATGTGCATGTCCTCTATAGTATAAAATAGAGAGATCGGCGAACAAGAGCCCTTGTGGCCTAATGGCTAAGGCGTCTGACTTCTAATCAGAAGATTGGCGGTTCGACCCCGCCCAGGGGCTTCCTTTTTGGCCCCCTTATTTTTTCTCCCCTTTCCACCGTGCTTCTTTTTTCTTTTCCGACTGCTCCACCAAGTCTCGTGCTCTCCAATTCCCCTACCCATGAATCCTTGACCATTTTGTGTATGACTGTGAGCTCAAAATGGCATCCAGCAGCTTGGCGCGCACGTCTTGTCCCGCCCGCATGAATGCACATGTATGTACAAGTCCTGACAGCAATTAGATGCGGGCGGTTCCGCCAGGCAGAGACAAGTAAAGCCATTCACAACAAAAGTCCTGAGGTCTCAATACTAAAAAAAAGCACGCAGCTCTTGTTTTATACCACGCATTTAGAGTCCCCCTCGTCTCGAGGTCGCAAGTCTCAAGTCTCAAGTCCCAGGTCCCGGGTCTCAGGTTCCAGGTCCAGGGTGAGTTGGATGCGCAACATGAAGTTCAAACGGCTGCGAGTTAAACGAGCCCACTGCCGGATCCCTGTCCACGATAGGCAAACCAGGCACGCAGCGCAGCCGCGTCGATTATTCTTCTTCGCTTCTTCTAAAAAAGAAAACACCACCCCTGGGGAAATAAGAAGAACAGAAACCAAAAGCCAAAAGGGGGATGGGGAGACGCAACAATGGCAAAAGCGGTAATTAGGATCCAAGGCCCCGAAACTTTCTGCAGAATCTATCCTTTGCTCGTCTGTCTCGTTGGTGATTGTGCTTTTTTTTTTTGTTTCTCCCTGGGGTTTGGTCTAGTCTGAGAGGGCTAGTCTACAAGTGTATGTACCATACTACCAGGCGAATGACTGGGCGATTAGATTTACTTGGACAAGTCTTTATGATGGGTTGCTCATTTTTCCGCGTCCCTCTGCCCCCCCACCCCTTTATCTTCCATTTTCTTGCCCTTTTTTTCTATCACACACCCTCCCCCCCCCACAAAAGAAAAAGAAAAAGAAAAAGAAAACACCCTTTTCTTTCTCGTAGATTGATTCTCCCTCGTCGTCGTCAAACGTGTCTGCCATGTGTCAACCGCTAGCTAGCCGATGCGTTGGAACAGGGGTAGCGAGCGGTGCAGATGCACGACCAGACGACGACGAAAAAAGAGCACGCAGCAGTGAGCACGAGGGGCCAGACCCAGACGTGTTCATGACAAGGCCCTTCCGCGTCAGACACGGAGGAGACATGGCCCAGAGACATTTTGACCGGAGGAGAGACACGAGCGGAGCGACACATGGCTGTGCCCTGTGCGCAGCTAGGCGACCGAACAGGGCAGAAGGGGAGCGTGTCGAGTTACTTGGGTACTCGAGCATGTACGCACATGTGCACCTACAGATTTGTACACGGCTAGCCTCGTGCGCACTTGCGCAGGCAGAAGCCAAGAACACAAAAAAGAGGGTCTGGTCGCATCCGACCACGCCGCGGGTGACGTGATGTGTGATGTGACAGCCCATGAGCGTTGGCACATGATGAACGTCAGAGAATCAACATCAGGGCGGGACACCAAGGAGTGCAGCGTTGGGAGCGTCCTCGATATTCTTCACTGACGGACGTGCATGTGAGAAGGTGGTGCATGGATCATTGAACCATTGAGCCATTGAAGGAGAATACAGCTAGGATTATATTATATGCTAGAAAGGGAGGGGAAAGAGAAGAGAAGAGAAGAGAGAAGGGAAGAGAAGAGAAAAGCAGAAAAGAGAAAAAGAAAATAAGGGAAAGAAAGAAGAAGAAGAAGAAGAAGAAGAAGAAGAAGAAGAAGAAGAAGAAGAAGAAGACGAAGAAGAAGAAATAGAAGAAGAAAAAGGAGAAGAAAAAGAAGAAGAAAAAGATAAAGAAAAAGAAGAAAAAGATAAAGAAAAAGAAAAAGAAAAAGAAGAAGAAAAAGAAGAAGAAAAAGAAGAAGAAAAAGAAGAAGAAAAAGAAGAAGAAAAAGAAAAAGAAAAAAAAAGAAGAAAAAAAAGAAGAAAAAAAAAGAAGAAAAAAAAGAAAGATAAAAAAAGATAAAAAAAAGAATAAGAAGGAAAGAGAAGGAATAAAAGAAGGAGAAAAAAAACCAAAGTACTAGAAACTAATGGACCAATATCAATGTCATGTCTATGAGATGGATATCGCCACTCAAGTGCTAATCCATGCCCACAACGAGCATTATGCCATCGGTCCTGCATGTTCATCCTCGGCACAAAGACCATGATGGGTACACACAACTAGGCAAAATGGAATGTATTGATCATAGTCATACACACATACATACATCTCTTGGCATTGGCATACTTCCCCAGACGCGGCTCATCAAAAACGACCTCATCAAACAGACCATACCCGTATCCGTGACACGAAGAGCATGGAGAGCATGCGCGAATCAACGACCAAAAAAAAAAGGATTTTAATTTTATTCTTTTTTTAAAAAAAAATCGAGTAATCGATGCAATTGCACTCCAGTCGCCAAACTTTGTCCTGAATTCCGTCTCGCATGTATATGAAAAAGAAAGAAACAGATGCCCTGTGACGAAGGGCAGTTGAATAAAGAAGATGAGGGACAAACAATTAAAAAAAAAAAAGGGGGGGGGAACCACAACGATACGACCTGACCTAGCTGTGCCTTGAAAAAGAGCAAGAGCAATAAAAAGCAAAAGGATCGCATCCAGTCGTCAGATGAGTTTTTCAAGCACTGCTGGCATGTAATGCTGGTCCGTAACAGCGGCGTCCAGAATGTCCCCGAGGCCTTGCGTTATCCAGTCCTTAGGTGACATGTGACGCTCATTCAAAATAAGAAGCAGAATGAGAGAGACAGCAAAACGTGTCACCGATGCGGGCCGTGAGCAATCCACCAGCCACAAAAATAAATGGCTCTTTGCAAAACGTGCACCTCTAACCAAAAAGCAAACAAGTGTAGAAAAAAAAAATATAAACAGCCGACCCGAATGTGGCACGCTTCAAAATCCGCTCCAACATGTGCAGGGGGACTTTGGGCGGGAAGGAGGAGGGGCAAAAGGAAAGACGGGAAGAGGGGGTAGTGGTTGTAAATCCTCCAGCTCTCGTCTTCCCGTTGGGCCAAAATATCTTCCTCTGCCATGTGCCTTAGCTGTCACCACCGTTCCCATGCCTTTCCCCATGCCTTGGTCTTCATAGGCCAACTCGTCAAAAAGAGATTCCCGTCTCCTTCTAATCATGCATCAAAAGTAGGCGGAGCGGAAAGTCTCGTCCATTGTAATAGTAGTAGTTGATGTACTTGCGCTCTTCCTTTTCTTAGTGTTCCGTAACTTCTTGACCCAGTCTTCCTTTCGTCTTTTTTTTTCTTTCTTTTTTCTTTTTTTT
>SRPW01001242.1:0-11383 GCA_018360225.1 Claviceps pusilla | reverse complement strand
AAACGAGATGTCGTAGAGAAAATAGAATGGGAGGAGAGGCGAAGGACAGAGACAGATAGAAGCAACGCACAAGGAGGCTCAGTGGTGATGATACAAGCCGTCTTGCGGCGGCGACATGCATCGCAAGGACGACTCTTGCGACTTCTTCTCTCGCGTGGCACGCCAAAGGTGCTCTGTATCACAAACTTGCGAGGCCGGCCGTGGCTTCCCGGCTCAGAGACACCATCCAGCCGATCGGCTGGGACACGATACGGACTTGGGGCCGGAACGGAATCGGATGGTTGGCCCGGGTCGAGGGAACCGGAGCTATCGCCGTCCATGGCCCGCTGGACGACGTACGGGTGAGATGCGGCTCAAGACAAAAGGGCGACACAGGCGCGTCACGCTCGGCCTATGACTTGTCTGGATCGTGTCGAAGTGTCTGGTGTCGGCGAACACATCGGCAAAGAATTGACCGATCTGTCCATCGAATGTGCTGGCTCTGTCTGGCTCGCTGGGCCAACTGAAAGGGAAGGAGGGGGGGGGGGCGCGCACGCACGGGCGCCTGGGGCCGAAGCGGGGATCGTCGGCACCTGCGAAATTTCTGTTGGCTGCCGTTTGGGCGGTCCGGTTTCGCACTAGCTCCGTTTGTCTTTCTACCTTGGCTGTTGATTCGCGGCCGTTGACTGGCTGGCGGGGCGGGGCGCCAGTTGGAACGGTCTGGTCTGGTTGGATTGGAAATTGGAACAGCTGCGTGCACTCGCGTCGCAGGTGGCAGCAGGTGAGGTCGCACTAGTGAGTACCTAGTACTCAGGGCACAGAAACGGACGAGTCACGGGATCGAGTCCGACACAAATACGGCAAGAGAACGAGAGAAGAAGGAAAGAAGACACAAAAAAGAAACCAAAAGAAGAAGAAAAATGCAAGACACACAAACACACGCACACATAAGCACGCACGCTTGCATTTGGTTTTTTTTATGTTTTTTTTTTCTTTAAAAAAGACCGCTGGTCCTTGAAAAGCGACCCTTGCTCGCGTGGAACCCTGCGTGGACACGTTGTTCCAAACCCTTTTTTTTTTGGGCTTGCATCCTGAACTGACAATCAAAACCTTTATTCTCGGCATTTCTCTGCATTAAAGCAATCTCTGCATCGAAAACTCTCTCCTTCTAGCGAGGCAAAACGAGGCTCGGCAGCTGGCGATTCCCCAAGTCTCGTGGAGTAAGTTGTCTCGCCCTCAACGTTCAAGTGCTTCGCAATCTCACATTTGTCTGAAGAGGCTAAAAAAAGTAAAACCAAAAAGAGTTGGCCGAAGCTCACGATGGCCACAAATCAGTTGTCTAAGGTCCATGCATCCATCATCAGCGGGCATGACATGGCTTTTATCGTACCAACCAACACGTTCGCTCGCCAGCCAACTTGCTCCTGGTTTCTGCCTGCTTCTCTCCTAGCTACTAACTCGCTATGGACAAGCGTCGATTTCTCCAACCCAGCGAGATCCGGAATCCTGACTGGACCCGCGCGGGGTTTTGTTTATTCCTCCCACCCGCCATCGTTCCAATTTGCCAAGTGGGGGTCAATCAATCAAGCCAAAATCCGAAATGAAGAGAGAAATGGGCAGCGAGGCAGGGGCGTATAAGCCGTCAGATGGAAATTACCATTCCCAAAATTATATCGTTTCCGGACGTGTTCATCTTGAATCGGTTGGTTTCCGAAAGCCTGGAAAATGGGCTGCCCTTACCGGACCGACAGCGTAGGTAGCTGGGGCCAAAGCATCAACCACACCAGAAATCTCATGCATGTCTCACTGCGTCGAGTACAACGCAACATTTGATACGTCTGACGGGACCAGACCAGACGTGCCGAAGCGCCTGATCGTCGCACTGCCGCCCCCAGGCCTTCATTGTCTTCTGGCCATTTCCTCTACAATCCCGGCCGGCGATCCCAGTCTGCATTCCCGCCAAAACCAGGGCCAATCACGGTGCAGCAGATCTGCAACCACTTAATCAAAATGATCTGGATTCGGTCTGGTGTGCCCTTGTCTGGTGTCACGACAGAGAAGAGTCCCATGCTCCAACACCCTCTGCGCAAATCGTCCAACAGAAAGACAAAAAAGGGGGTTTTGCATTTGGCATGCTCGCCCGTCGAGGTTGGCCGACAATTTCGGCCGAAATTGCTCCAGAGGCCCTGGCCGTCGTCCAAAAAAGGTTGCAGCTAGTACCTAATACCACGGTCTAGTCGGATGTCTCGCCGCGATTCCTTGTTGGATGAGTGAGCGGGATGAGGATTGACTAGCTGCACTGAGACAATTATTCAAGTGGGGCTAGCAGCGATATTCCAGTTCCTGCGCAGATCGGCAACGGCGATGAACCCGAATACCCGCCCGAATCAATCTCGATTAGTAGAAACTACCCGATAAACAAAAGCAGCTTACCTTGTTTCCCTGTATTTGAGTGAGAACAGACACCCATGGGTTCACGAGACCAACAACTGCATCGATATCTGTACATGCATATGTTCGATGCTTTGCGATCTCCCCTATCGTTAGCTGAACACTGGTATTGTGCGATATATCTCTCTAAGAAGTACAGAGACTTTCATACCAAGTATAGCATCTATACATACTCAAGTTGAGTGCTCGCAACTAGTACACAACCAGCCTGGAAATAATTTGTTGTAGAACGCGTCACGCTTCACGCTGAGATAAGCTACAACAACACCAAGTCAAACATGATCTCGAGGCACTGACATGGGGTCATAATCAACATCACGGGACAAAGCATGACTTTCGGACGGTTTTTGTATTGCAGTCTGAGTTGCCCAACTTGCTTCGTCATTTTTCGACCGAAACATCAACGAGAGTGTGCTTTTCGCCAGAATCCCCGAACAAGAAACACTATCGAGCGATAACATTGTGCCCCGCAATCTCGCCCCCTTTTCTCGTATTTTCCCCCTCACATGGCATTCTGCTTGGCGCGAAGGTCAAAAATCTTGAGCGCTTCCTCAGCCGCCTTGAGGCCGCTAAGGGCCATGGCACCGAATGTAGGACCTGAGATGAAAGAAGAAAAGGAAAGAGATGAGTTAGTTGTAGCTACTAAAGACGACAAAACAACAAGCCATTTCGATAGTTTGAGGACGGATTGTTCCTTACCCATGCGGTTCGCTCCGTCAACCTCGGAAAGCTCCATGCCACCAACGATAAGACCAGGAACAATCTCACGCGTATTTTTCACAATGGCGTCTTCGGCCGAGTTCATGTCGAGACCGCGCATGCCACCGAGTTTTTCAATTCGCTGCATGCTGACCAGACGCTTCACGCAGAACGCGCCCATAGGACCGTCATGGCCCGTGGTGGAGATGATGAGAGGCGCATTGATGGTGTTGGGATCCATGCAGGACTGGTCATCGTGGTGCATTGAAACCAGAGTCCAGTTGGTGACGACGCCAGCAATACGAACGCCCTCCTCAGAGGGGCGCGTGATGAGGTCCTCGACGCACGTCGCATTGAACATCTTGATGTTGGGCAGGGCGAGAACCTTGGACATGATGGTCGAGGTAAACAAGGCAGCATGCTTGACGACCACGTAGTTACCCTCGTCCTCGTACGGAACACCAATCTCACGAAGAAACGCGTCAGCGGGCTTTCGCATGACCATGGCGGAGAAGAGCTGGCCGCCGAGCCAGGCCCCGCCACCCGGAGAGACGGACGCCTCGATGATGCAAATCTTGAGGTCGGGCCGATGCTTGCCCAGAACATAGGCGGCACTGAGACCGCAAGACCCGGCGCCGATGATGACGATGTCAGACTCGGCATACGTGTCCAGGTCCTGGAAATAGCGGCGCGTCATGGCCCGAGAGACCTGACTCTCCCGAATGGGCGCGAACTTGAAGTTGTCCCACTGGCCCATCATTTCCTCAATGGTCTGCGTCTTCTTGCCGCCCAAGACGGCAACCTTGGTGGGGGTTGGCCTGGCCAGCTCAGCCATCTGGCGAGGGGGAGAAATAGCAGCCGGGGGACTCATGATGGATCTACACACGAGTTAGGGATATGGAACCGCGACAGGTCATGGGGGAGGGGAATAAGCATGATCCTTTCGCTGGTATTATCCAGATCAAGTTCAGGGCCGTATATTCTCAGCCACACTCTGCTGTTGAAATCTCATACCTCGCTTCTGCCCCTGACCCTACACTCCCTTCTCTCCATGAACAACAGAATAAACAAGGTCTATTTGTCGCGTGGGTAGGCAGGGGGGTCAAGAGCGAGAAGAGAGAAGAGAGAAAAACAAGCGGAATGGGCACCGGCTCATGCGACAAACTTTACCTGAAGAGGTGTGATCATATTTGGATATACCACCGCGGAAGGAAGCCATGATTTCTGATGAACCACGGGGAGAAAGGTCGCGTGTACCGATTTGGCAAAGAATCTAGGAGCTAGGAGATCTGCGGCCATTTTATTTTCTCTCGGTCAGATGTGACGCGTTCTTTCAACGATGCAAGCTTCTACTAGGAAGGGGGATGGAGAGGGGAGGGGGGGGGGGGGGGGACACAGTTTGATAATATCTCAATGGCGGATTGGCAACGTTTTTTTTAACAAGTGCGAGCTTGCGGCGAGCGCGGAGTTTCGGGAGGCAAAATAAAGAGTGAAAAAAGAAAAATGTTCACGCCACAAGGCGGGGACAGCATGAGGGGTTTTTATATCAGTTCGTCGTGGCGGGGCGTCGGTCGGATGAATATATGATTGGCACATCTGGGAAGCGGGGTTGAAGCGGACAGACTTGAGAATTGAGAATTGAGACTCGAGAGACAAAAGAAAAAGACAATGGGAAGTGAGACGGTTTGAGGAGAGAGTTTCGCAGATGGCCTTCTCGGCTTCTGGTGGAAGTCCATGATATAGTACGATCACAACACCAACATCATCTCCATCCGCGCCGGTATCCACATCACCGAACCTTGGTCCAGCAGCAATCTCTCTCACGCCTCAGCAACCTCTCGAACCGTCCGGACAAAGCTCGCGGGATCATGGCCAAACCGACCCAGAAACAGTCCATCCAGACCATGCTTCAGTCGCGCGTACAAGCCTGGCCCCGCGCTCCCACCATAGACAATCCTCGTGACGCCCTCCCGCGTCCTCACACACTCGAGCTCCCGAATGCCCTCCACCACCCTCAATACATGCTCCTCACCGGCCGGCTCCGTCGCGCCAATCGCCCACACGGGCTCATACGCAATGGCAACCTCGGCCGTCGACGCCACCGCCCCCAAAACACCCTCCACCTGCGCGCGACACTCCTCGATCGCCTCGCCAACATGCGCCTTTCTCTGCTCCCCAACACAAACAAGCGGAATCATGCCGTTCCTACTCACAGCAGCCGCCTTGCTCGCCACCACCTCCGCGTCCTCTCCAAAGATGCGCCTCCGTTCCGCGTGTCCAACCTCCACGATCCGCACACCCACCTCCCGCAGCACCGACGCGCTCACCTCCCCTGTGTACGCGCCCGAGTCCTCCCAGTGACAATTTTGCGCGCCGGCCCAAACCCCCACGCCCGAGTCTCTAATCTGCCCAGCCGTCTCCGCAAGTGCCACAAAGTCGGGCATGAGGAAGATGTCGACATGGGAGAGGGCCGAGGGCGGGACGCTCGCGAGGTGGTGCAGCAGGCTGGCGGTGACTTGGCGGGTGTGCGAGAGGGAAAAGTACATTTTTGTCGAGAGGCCGATTAGGCGGCGAGGGCGTGGTGATGATGACGTCATTTTTTCTTTCGTTTTTTTTTTTTTCTTCTTCCTTACTCGTTCCCGTTTTTGGCTAATTTGTGCAACAGGTGCTGTTCTTCTAACCCAATCAGAAAAAAGCTTCTTCCGACAACAAGTCTGGAGAGGTTATTCAACGGAGTTGACGAAGGGAAGCAAACATGAATGAACAGAACAAAAATAACAAGACAAAATGCAAGAACAACAGAACAAAAGGAGGGAAGAAAAGAGTATCATGCGTACAGGTTCTTTGTCGGGCAGTGTCTTGCCCTATCCGACCAGGAAGCTGATGATAGGACGTCATTTGCCAAAGTAACGTGGAACTTTTTTTTTTTTTCTTTTTTTGTTTTTGTTTTGGTGCCCTAGTTTCAAGCCTAAGACCGAGACCTGCATATCTGCACATGTACATGCATATGATGTACCGTGTATCAGACAGTGGAGTCATGGACGTTGGTCCAACCTTGAACCCTGAACACCAAAGACATTGGAACAAGCAAGTGTCCATTCGGAATTCGCTGGACCCGCTGCATAACCGCAGTGCGGGCTCCGGAGTACGGGCCGGTGTGAACACGAGGTTGGCTGTTTTGGGCAACCCGATTGTCTAAACGTTTAGGCCAAGAGGATGCCCAAGAGGATGCCCAAGAGGATGCCCAGGAGGATGCCCAGGAGAATGGGAACGAACGATGCGCGCGGTACAATCCTCTACGAGTGGTGCATTTGAATCGTCTGCTGTTGAAACTGTTGAACACGATCCGGATTCCTCGGAACCTCCCGCGCAGTACTGGAAAAACACGCGATGCTGCGTCGATGTGCTCGAGAGGAACCGCGGCCGTCAAACGTCAAATCGAGAAATGAGTATGCTATACCGTGTAGCTGAATGGAAATGGCGTTCTTGAATCCATCAACCGTGATGACCCTCCCCCTCTCCCTCTCTCTTCTCCCCCCATCACGACGCTAGATCATACAATTCCCCATTCCATTCCCCTCATCTGTTCATCCATCCCATCTTCCCCTTCCTTCTCACAAACCCCTCACACCTCATGCACAGCCTCCAAATTCGAAATCTCCTCCACCTTCCGCGCACTCGCGCTCCCCCCATCAAACACATAGCCCAACCACTCCCTCGCCAGCCTCCGCGCGACCTCCAGCCCGACCACCCGCTCCCCCATGCAAAGCACCTGCGCATTATTGCTCAGCACGCTCCTCTCCACGCTGAAGCTATCGTGCGCCGTCACCGCCCGGATCCCCCTCACTTTGTTCGCCGCGATGGCCACGCCCAGCCCCGTGCCGCAGATGAGCAGCGCGCGATCGGCCTTGCCCTCTGCGACGAGGCGCGCCGCGGCGGCGGCCCGGACCGGATACGCCGTCTTGTCGGCTGGGTCGTTGGAGCCGACGTCGATGACCTGCGCGACGCGGGTGTCGGACTCGAAGTCGCGCTTGATGACGTCTTTGTAGGATATGCCGGCTTCCTGTCATGGGGGATGGTTGTGCTTGGGGTTAGACCGGTTTTCTGACGTTTTTACCCTTTTTTTATATGTATTGATTGATTCATGCTTTTTCAGTTTGCAGGCGACGAGTGGTGTTGTGAAGAGGGAATTGTTAGCACCGGACTTACATCGCAGCCCATGACGATTTTCCACGTCGGTGACATGGTCGCACGTAGTGAGTGGGTGATGTGTGTAACAATGGAGAAAGGAACAAGAGTCATGTCAATTGATTGAAAGGCGCAGATTTTGATGAACGTTTTTCATTTTTATTTCCCACCATTTCTTTTTTTATTTTCTCAATGTATTACCATACCGGCTTTCCGTTTTCATCCCCCCTCTCTTTCTTTTTCCTTCTTTTTTTTTTCTCCCCTCTCCTTCTCTCCTCTCCCCGTTCCCTTTACTCCCGGATCTCTTCCTCCACGATTCCTCGAATCCGCCGATTCCTCGACAATACTCGTCACGAACCGCGTCACCGTTCGTCGACCATCGGATTCAGGTTTCGTGCAAGAGTCTCCCCAGCCTCCTCGGCTCGCTGTCCAGGCTGGTCTTCGCTGAGTATACCCGACACGATTGTCTGAAGCGGCCAGTTGACTCTCGGCCGCGATTCAGCTCTCCGGGCTCATCGTCACACCTATTTCTTTGGGAGAAGACTTTCTCTCTTCAGTTGAAGGTTAGTAGAAATGAAACAAAAGAAAATTTCTCAGAAATCTGGCACCCGTGTCCGGAGGAGGTTGTGAGAAGGTGGCAATACCGTGTTTTGCGGGCGTGTTTTTTCGAACCTTCGAAACAAGAGCTTTCCAGTCACGCATGGTATGACGCCTCGAGCGACCACCTCTTGAGGCTGCAAACCTGTCTCCAGCTACACAATAGAGGGGACAAGTCGGCACGCCCGAGTAACCATTTATCGCATTTCGTTTTGGCACCTACTGGATATCTAACACAGGTGGACCTGTGTGTGCATTGCATTGTCTCTTCCTGCACTGGCTCAGCATTTTCTTCAGTGGCGAAACCTGTCAAGTATCAAGTCTAACTCGGCATCAGATCTGTTCTTTTTTGTCGCTTCCGATTGTTTTTTTTTATATTTGTTCGGACTCAGGAGGCTCGCGTTACGTGCCGCCTTTGCTGCTCCCCGTTCGAATCTTGCCCTTCTTTCACGGCGGCCCGTAGCCGACTATTTCGATCAGAAGAAGAAACAAAAAAGAACATTATTTCCTTAGCCGAAAGTAAACGATCCGATCATCTTTCCTACCATCACCGCCGACACTACATTTATCGAATACGAGGCGATAATAAGGCAGCATTACTTCATGGCTCGACGGGTCTGAACGCAGAAGGTCTTTGTTTTGCCTTCCTCCCCTCCCTATTCTACAACGGATTTCTACGACACTCCTGTCGGCTCAGAGATCAGAGAAACAGACATCAGCTTCGCGTGGGGCTGAACGCCACCGGCTGTGTCTGTAAGAATACGACTATTCGACTATTCGACCAAGATCTCGATTGATTTTGGTCGGCTTCCACGTTTTACTTTCTTTCTTTCTCCCAGAACCGCCGTCACCATGCCAGGTGGCGTGTGTGCCGTCCTCGACTATGAGGTTGACATGATGGCCGAGTATGTTGCTGAGATGGCTGTTCGCGTTGTGACTCCCGAGGGAACGATTACCTCCGCGTTTCGCAAGTTTGTGACCCAGATCCTCACTTCGACCCGTCTTCCCAGTACCACGATTCTCTTGGGAATGAACTACCTGGCCAAGAGAACCAACGCCATGAGAGGACAAGGCTCATATAAAGCGTCCGAGGGCCAAGTTTGGCGGTATCTTACCGTCTCCCTGTTGCTTGGGAGCAAATTTCTGGACGACAACACGTTTCAAAATCGGTCTTGGTCCGAGGTCAGCGGTATCGCTGTGTCAGAACTCAATTCATTGGAATATGATTGGGTTCAGGCCATGGACTGGGAATTGTATGTCAACTTGGACTTCAGTAAGGATTATCGGGCGTGGTTAGAGAATTGGCGTGAGTGGCAGCAGCTGAAGAAGCGACAAGCAGCGCAGGTCAGTCGTGATAGACTGGCTTCTTTGGTACCCGCCATTGAAGCCGACTTGGCAAGATATGCCAACAATCGTCAATCACCACACTCGCGTTATTTGCAAGAACAAGTCGCCGAGCTCGAGCGTTACCAGGCCATCAAGAGTTCACAACAGACGTACCGGTCTCGCGAGGGTTGTTGGGCTCGCAACCCGTGGAGCGCTCCCCTCACACCCCCCGACTCGGGTTACGGCACTCCTGAGTACGCTTCATCCACCACAACAACATCAAGCAACGCTCGCTACAACGAATGGTTCGCTCAGGCCACCGCTCAGTACAGTAGCCGCTATCCTCAGGCCCCTACTCAAAATACGTTATATCAGCATCGCCAGACACCATATGCCTCGCAGTTCGCATACAACCATGGCACATGGGATCACGGCGTCGCTGAATGCAATTGCACTGGGTGTTCGGCCTCTATCAAACAATCTCCTCCGTATCTCATGTCTCACGGTTATGGTCAACCTGTGGCGGGTTGAGTGGATGAAAACCCGTTTCGACAGTGTTTATTCCCCTTTTTACCCTGCACCCGACCCCCACCAAAAAAAAACCCAAAAAAAACTACTGTCCACGGCCGGTCATTGGCATTCCCTGCCACACCAAATTGTGAGGACATGGAACGACGAGAGGACACCCTGTAACGGCCACGAATGTTCTACACGTTTTTTCTTTTCCCTTTTCTTCATCGAGAACGAGTTTATTTCTTTCTTTTTTCATTCAGATACCCCGTCACGAACAAAGACACCCAATGGTTGATTTGATCATCCTGAGGTACCTCATTTTGCTTTGACGGTTTTTTCCCCTAGTTGGCTTGGAGTTGGGGTTGGGAGCTTTTGACTTGAGTTCGAGGGTTGCATCATCATTTCTAACCTCGAGGCTCATGTGTCCAATGAGGTCGATATGGGGATTTCAAGCTCAACCCTTCCCTTCATCGGCACATGTTATTCATCGGCACATTTCGGCGTTTTTGATTTTCTTTTGGCAACACGGTACGGGACAAGATTTCCCTTATAGACAACTACTACAGTTGCGCAGCCAATCCGGTACTGGAGCGACTTGTTCGAGTCCTGGTGGGCGATGCTGAACATGTGTCTCGACGGGCACCATGACCAGCCGCTACATATTCGAGGAGCAGCCATGATGTGCTCCGTGAGCACTTGCGCACAGATGGTGCTCCGGACGCGGCTTTCAGGCTCGAATGCCACAAAATTTTCGGCCTTAATGAATGCCGCGTGGCTTTCTCTGGTCTCTCCGTTTCCCGTTTCCCATTTCCCATTTTCATTTGTTCACGAACTCGGGAACACATATTCATCAGCAGTCAACAATGACTCCAAGTCGACCGGACAACGCGTCTTGGCATTGGCCTTTTCCCTTCCCCTTTTTTTCTTTCCCTCTCTCTTTCTCTCTCTCTTTTTTTTTTTAAATTCCTGCCGTGGCAATCATACCGCATTGATGATGATGGTAGAGGCAAAATCAAAAGTTTGTGGTGTTATGAAATAGTATATTGCATTATGCCTCTCGATTCAGGGAATCTTTTAGGTTGGGGAACTTACACAATTCGGGCTTTTCTTTACGAGACGATTTTTGCATTGCACTCAGCGGGGACATGGTTCATCATTTGGGCAGGACGATTAGTGCATTTCCTTGCGCATCGAATTTCTCGATTTTATGTTCAGTTTTTTTTTCCCACGCACGTTCTGTTCGACAATAGACCTGGAACAAGGGCATGTCTACTTGAGCGCATGTCTGGGTCTCGAAAGGCGAGGGAGGCATGTTCTGCGTGGTCAACCTTGTTCCGGCGATATTAGACCTGTTTTTTTATCTTCCCTTCTTCTTTCGTTCTCGTTTTCGTCTTCTTTTTCCTCTCTCTGGGCTGGTATTTAGTAGACATGGGACGGATAATTTTGTTGTACTGGCCCTGCTTGCTTTCTTCTTCTTCTTTTTTCCTTTTTTTTATCTACCCTTTTTCTTTTTCTTTTTCTTTTTTTACTTTTTTTTAGTTTTCTTTTTTTTTTTTTTTTTTTTTTTTTTTTTTTTTTTTTTTTTTTTTTTTTTTTTTTTTTTTTTTTTTTTTTTTTTTTTTTTTTTTTT
>SRPW01001241.1:0-11386 GCA_018360225.1 Claviceps pusilla | reverse complement strand
TTCTTTTTTGTCTCTTTCTTTAAAACCGTATAGTTCAGCCATGGACCCATCCTCCCTTGCCGCTGGGAGCCATTGAGCCCCGTGGCTGGCTCCACGGTGAAATGGCAGACATGGCCCACGGCCTTTTCGGGCACGAGTACGAAATGTACCCTTACGTTAATCAGTCGAGCTGGCTACAGCCCCGTGGACATGGCGGATCCGAGTACAGCTCTCTCAATGAAGGGCTGCCTTACTGGTTCAACTCCATGGTGCCGCTGGCCTTCACCCTCGGAAGCGATGCGCTGCAGAAGCAGGTGACGGCCGTGGCGAGACGCGTTCTCGACCTGCAAGACCCGGATGGCTGGATCGGGCCGGAAGACGTTGAAGACAGGAATTTTTGGGCTCGAATTCCGTTCTTCTTGGGCTTGACGCAGCTTGCCGAGGTCGACCACAAGTGGGAGGAGGACATCGTCAGAAGTCTTCGCAGCTTCATGATCTTGGCCAACACGATGCTCAAGGACAACAGCCGAGGGTTTGTCCTCTGTTCTGACAATGTGGACTGCTCGTGGGGGCAGGCCCGCGCTCATGACATGATCATCACCATTCAATGGCTGCTGGATCGACCGCATCTGGTTGTGCATGACGCCGAGTTTTTGCAAGTCCTGTGGGAGAATATGGATATGTTTTATGCCCAGAACCCGATGAAGTGGGATGACTGGTATACCAACGAGACATACCCCAAGGTTGTGAACCCGCACAACCAGACCATCATTCCTTATACACACGGCGTGAATGTCGGACAAGGTAAGGAAAAAGGGGGCCGGAAGGGTTTAATAAATTGTTGATGCTACACACTGCATCCCAACTGTCTTTTGTTCCCTTTCCCCACGGACTTGGGCGCTGATTCTGACTTGTGAACCTGACCAGGCTTAAAGGCATCTGCCGTCATCTACCGCATCAACGGCACGCAGTCGCTCGTGCAAAAGAGCTACGACGCCGTTGACCTCGCTTTCGGATATCATGGCTCAGCTTCAGGAAGCATCCTTGCTGACGAGCGGCAGATCGGCCTGGCTCCCTACATGGGAATGGAGCTTTGCACCGCCGTTGAGACGGGCTACTCGCTGGCGTATCTCTACCAGGTCTTGGGACGGAACGGCTTGGCCGACAGGGCCGAGCGAACCATTTTCAACGCCTTTCCTGTCATGTTTACGGGCAACAAGTGGGCACACAAGTATCTGGACCAGCCGAACCAGCCGTGGGCGCTCAACATGACGGACGAGCATGGAGATGTGCCGCGCGTCTTCACAACGGCGCACACGGGCGTCGCAACGACGTTTGGACTGGAACCCCAATATCCTTGCTGTACGGTCAACCACGGCCAGGGTTATCCCAAATTCTTGTCCAACAGCTGGGTGAGCGTGGGCGCAAGGGGTGTTGCCCACGTGCTGCTTGGCCCATCCGCGATGAGCACCGTCATGAATGGCTCCCACGTCGACATCGAGTGCGATACCATGTATCCGTTCAGCATGGACTTTGTCTATTCCATCGAGTCCGAGGTTGGATTTGACTTTTATTTCCGTGTGCCGGACTGGACGTCGGGCTACGTCGCCGAGGTGGCTGGGTCGTCAGCAGATGGCCAGGGCACGGCCAAACAAGAGCACGGCTTGGTCAGGTTCCAGCTCGGAAAGGGCAAACATGAGGTGAAAGTCTCGCTCGAGACGGCCGTGCGGACGGAGCAACGGTCCAACAAGACCGTCTCCGTGTTCTACGGCAACATGCTCTACGCCCTCGACGTAGGCCACAACGCCACCTCGACGCTGCCGCATGCCTACACCGATCCACGAGGGCCGGGGAGGGCGGGTTTCCCGGCCGCCGCCAAGGACTACTTTGTCCGCAACACAAAGCCCTGGAACGTGGCCATTGATCCGCGCTCGATACGCTACCACCAGGCCGGAGCCGGCGCCGCCGCCGCCGCCGCCGCCGGGGAGCATAACTGGCAGGGGCCCATCTTCGAGCCGGGCCGGGCGCCCACGCACATGACGGTCTGGGGTTGCGAGATTGAGTGGCCGCTGTTGATGGGGGTGACGCCGGACTGGGCTCCTTTGCGGCGGCGATGCGTTGGTGGGAAGAAGCAGTACCTGCTGGTTCCGTACGGATCTGCCAATGTGCACATGTCTGAGCTGCCTGTTGTAGAAATTGAGGACTATATAAGCTGAGAGATGGAAAATTGCGACCGCATTTCTGGTAAGTTGTGCATTATGACACAAACCACAAACCGCACATGTAGCATTTATGCCTTTCTGTCCGTTGGCCCTCGTGGAAGTGGACGCAGCACCGATGTGCCTTCCCTTGCTGCCAGCCAAGGCCATTCGCTGGTTGTGACAAATAGCTGTGGCGGCCTTGTGCCCACACTGTGCTGCGAGCTTAGGCTTGAAGCTGCAAAGTTGATCATGCCACAATACATTTGGGTTTTTTTTCTTTTCAAATGAAAGCTTGGAAGGAAACGTTGTTATTCTCTCGTAGTCTCTCTCTCTTTTTTTTTTCTTCTTTTTTCTCTTTTCTTCCTTTTTTTTTTCTTTTTTTTTTTTTTGTGGCATCAATCTTAGGTGGATGTCTTCTGCAGAAAACAACGATCAATAACACGCTTATCCCCTTTGGGCGCTCAGCCGGGCCCTTCCGCTGTCCTTGTTGGAACGTTGCGGGGTGGTGGAGCAGGCTGGGGTCTGAAGACAACGATGGAGTTGGCTGGCCCGCCGGGGTCCCGCTGCCGCATCTCCGTCGGCTAATGAGGGGCCGTGCTTTCTGCCACAGCACGACGGGCTGGCCGCTGTGCTAGCCTCTACGTTCATTGCCCAATTAATTCAATCAATTGCCGACGCGGAGAAGGAAGTAGCCAACAGCATTGAATCAGACATTCAAGGCAGGTACGATGCGGTGGCTCTCATGTTTCTCACGTTTCTCACGTTTCTCATCGTGGAGGGCGGGGTGCACATCGAGATGTCATTTTCGACATGATGCGTTTGTACAGATATGTGTATGTATGTACTGTATCGGCATGTCATTGCAATTTCGGGAAAAGACGCAAGCAAACGCGTGCATGCATGTGCTTGGGCAACGCAAGCACGTGTTGGACAAGGCGTGAGGCATTATTGCCGGGCGCGATGCCCCTCGAAACTACCGCCAGACGTGATAGACGAGCAAGTATAGCAAGCATGCCAAGTATACCGTGGCACCCCCAGCGGCTAATATCGCCATGTTAGCCTGAACGGAGCGACTTGGAAAGGACGGGTGCTCGGAGACCGATCTTGTATTTTTTTCCATGATGGACGGCAGACTGTGTGTGCGTGTGTGTTTTCAACGCCAGCTGGCTCGCCAGTCCACGGCCGTCAGCCGTCACCCCTTGGCGGCGTGATCCGGCCATCAAATTTTTTTTCCTTCTTCTTCTTCTTCTTCTTCTTCTTCTTCTTCTTCTTCTTCTTCGTACAAGGTGTACGTACATGCGCCATCGACCGTGTGTCCCTCCAGAAGCAACTCCATCCGTGACTGACCCGTCCGATTCCAGATTCTCTCCTTTACTGGTCCGCCCCGGACGAAGCATCTTGTTCACGCCCGACGGAGAGAAGAAGAAGGGAAAAAAAAACACCATGGCTGGATCGGCTGGGTCGGCCGGATCTGCCCGGCCCGCCGCCAGCCACCACCCAGACAGCATCGACGACTCGGCCAAATCCACGACTCCCACGGCGCGAGAGCCCATCCACCTTGTTCACGCCCGACGGAGAGAAGACCCCGACAGACAGCCAGTCGAGCTCACCGAGCAGGACAGCCGCCGCATCTGCCGCAAGACAGACCGCGTCATCCTCGCCATCCTTGTCTGGGTCTACTTTCTGCAGATTCTCGACAAGTCCGTCCTGGGCTACGGCGCCACCTACGGCCTCAAGAAGGACACGGGACTCGTCGGGAACCAGTACTCGCTCGTCGGCTCCATCGCCCCCATCGCGCAGCTGGTGTGGCAGCCCTTCTCGTCCGTCCTCATCGTCAAGGTGCCCCATCGGATCCTGATGCCCGGTCTGTGCTTGGGATGGGGCGTCGCGCAGGCGAGCATGGCTGCCTGTCACGGCTTCGGCGGCCTCATGGCGTCGCGCTTCTTCCTCGGCCTCTTTGAGGCGGGCTGTCTGCCCTTGTTCAGCGTCATCACCAGCCAGTGGTACAGACGCGCCGAGCAGCCCATGCGGGTGGCTGCTTGGTACGGGACCAACGGGCTCGCGACCGTTGTGGCTGCTGCGCTTTCCTACGGCCTGGGCCATGTTGAATCGGGTGTGCTCAAGGCGTGGCAAACGTACGGTTTGCATTCTGCGTTTTCTCTTATTTTCTCTTATTTTCTCTTATTTTCTCTTATTTTCTCTTATTTTCTCTTATTTTCTCTTGTTTATTTTTTTTATTTGGTTATTTACCCCCTCCTGTTTCAAATACTCCATACTCTACATCTGGTGGCATTGACCGACTCCTTCCAGCATCTTTCTCTTCGTCGGCCTCATGACCATCATCTCCGCTCCCTTCATCTACTGGAAACTCGACAACGACATCGGCTCGGCTCGCTTTCTGACCGAGCTTGAAAAGGCCCAGGCCGTCGAGCGGCTCCGTGCCAATCAGACAGGAACGGGCAGTCGCGAATTCAAATGGAGTCACCTTGCCGAAGCCGCCCTGGAGCCCAAGACGTACTTGTGGATCGGCATGGCGCTCTGCCTCAACGCCCTCGCCAGCGTCACCAACACCTTCGGCCCGCTCATCATCAGCGGCCTCGTCTCCGACAAGTTCACGTCCACCCTGCTCAACATGCCCTTTGGGGTGGTGCAGGTCGTGGTCATCGTCCTGGCCTGCTGGCTGGCCCAGAGGGCACGCCTCAAGGGCGCCGTCCTCATGCTCTTCATGCTCCCCGTCGTGGCCGGCCTCGCCGTCCTCTTCTCCGTGCACCGAGACCCGTCCGCCCGGCCGGCCCTGCTGGTCGGGTACTACCTGCTGGCCTTCATGTACGGCGGCATCCCCCTCATCGTCACCTGGATCGTCGGCAACACGGCCGGCACCACCAAAAAGTCGGTCGCCATGAGCGTCTACAACGCCGCCACCTCGACCGGCAACATCATCGGCCCGCTCCTCTTTGACGACAAGGACGCCCCCGCCTACAGGCCCGGTCTCCGCTCCTGCCTCGGCATCGTCGTCGCTCTCGTCGCCATCGTCGCCCTCCAGTGGGCCAACCTGATTCTCCTCAACCGTCGGCAGGAGAAGAAGCGCGTCCGCAACGGCAAGGCAGCCAAGGTCCCCGACCTCTCCATGGAGTCGACCTACTATGCCATGGGGGGGCAGGACCATGACGAGGCCCCATCGCAGGATGCAGGCCTGGCACGGCTGGGAGACCAGGCCTTTCTGGATCTCACCGATCGCGAGAATGACGAATTCATATACATTTATTAGCTGAATTGGTCTTTGACGGTTGATGCCCAGCTCCAACGCTTGGACTTTTATAGTGACGTTGTGTAGAATAAGTTCTGTACCCTTTTGCGGTGATGGCAAAACTTGCACTTTCTTTTTTTTTTTTTTTTAATTCCTATTTCCCACAACATACCCGGCGCTAGTTTCCTCTCATCCATGCAAAAGGTCTCTTCTGTACAAATTGTGTACAGCCACGAAAGTACTCCCCACTGTGTTATCATGCAAATCACCCTAAAAAAAAATGTGCCAAAGTTGCACCTCCGCACTTATGCACATCGATGCACTACTTGATTGGAGGAGGCCGCCAGGGGTTGTCGAGGAAATCTCGAAAAGCCCCGCCTCTTCCTTCCATCCTTCATCTTGATGGCTTCGTTGCCGCTACGGCTCTCACGTGGATGCAGACGGCATCCTCATGTGGGGGTCGTAATGAGACCTCTCGCAGTGAGCGCAGCACGCGTTTGGAGACGTCTGGCGGATCCTTGTTGATCCGGTCTCTTGGGTGGGCATCGAGGTCTCTTTTCCTTGTCGGGGCTACCCGGGACGAAAAAAAAAAAGACGTCTAGTCTTGGATGTTGTGTGCCTTGTCCGTGGCGTCGTTGGCGGCGATTGTATGGAAGGTATTTTCTTATGTTTTCTTTTTCTTTTAAGAAAAGAGAAGAAGAAGTAAGGGAAGAAAGAAAGAAATAAAGAAACTAGATAGGATTAAAAAAATATAGCAGAGACGTGCACCACCGTAGAGCAAACCCTACGGACTATAGTTTCTTTATTCTTTCTCTTCTCTCTCCTTTTCCTTTTTTCCTTTTATTTTTTCCTTTTTTTTCTAAAAAAAAAAAATAAAAGCATTATAAAAAAGAAAGACCATTAAAATACATCCCTACCGTGAAGAGCGGGAGCTCCCCAAAAAAAACGTCTCCAGGGCGTGATTCGAACACGCGACATTCTGATTGAGCTGATTCCGTTACAGTCAGACGCCATAAACCAACTAGACTACCCGGAGCAGTAGTGGACGTGACTCCACTGGGTGCTGTTGTTGACAGCGCTAACACTATTTGTGTCTATATACCAACCACGTGGGGCGGGAACCCGATTCGATGGTCACTGCTTTTACGCCCAGGCTTGGCGGTTCCTTGGCCCCGAGGTTGCTGACGAATGACGGGAGGCTCTGCTTCTTGTCTGCCTCATCATTGACGTTTTTTCGTGGTACAAAGTTTTGCGTTACAGCATACACGCACCGTACGCCAGTGCAGTAAAAGCCATGGCCAAAGTACCAAACTTCTCAGCCAGTTCCCCCCCCCTCGCGTCAGGATCGCAGCGCAACGGTAAAGGGATGCATTCGACGCGGGGACTCGGGCAGACGGTGTGTAGGTATTTGCCCTTGGAAAAAGGGGGCCCTCCCTGCCATTTCTGCCGAGTCGCCCTTTCTGCCCTGGACGACCCGTTTGTGTGAAACATGTTTAGAAGGGGTTTCATTGAATTATTTTTTATATTTTTTATATAATTTTTCCCCCATTTTTTCTCCATTTTTATATTTTTTTGTTAAAAAAAATTTTTCTTACAAAAAAAGAAACAAAACAAAAAAACTGATTTCATTTCTCGTCTTTATTGAAAATGCCAGGCAGTCTCCGACTAAAAAATAATGTCATGTCCCGCCCACATGGTGTCGAACTGAGGCCGCACCGCCAATTCATCCAGCCCCCGTGAGCCTGAACCTGAGCCTGAACCTGAACCTGAGCCTGAGCCGTGCTGGTCCCAGTCAAAGTCTGCGGCGGCCGTCCCGAGCATCCCGTCCGCCATGTTCATCGGCGTGTTGTTCACGATGAATTGGCCCAGCGAGTCGAGGTCCCTCCATGAGAACCCACTCAACGGGTCCATCTCCATGACGGTCCTGGCACTCGTGGACGGCGGAGCGGCTCGGTCCTGTCGCTCGTGCTGATCGACCGCCGGCTGAGGGGGCGGCTGCTCCGTCGCTTGCTCGTTGCGTGCTGCTGTTGCGCTCATGTGTGCATGTGTATGTGCATGTACGTGTGCATGTGCATGTGCATGTGCATGTGCATGCTTTGCCGTCGTCTTTCTCCAGAGGAGGCGCAGGGACGTTGCGTATCGTCTCCCGAGGCTTTGGGGGTTGTTGGATGTCTTTTGCAGCTGCGTGATGGTGCCGTGTATGGCGCGTTGCACACCGCGATCGCCTTCACTGCTGATGGCTCCTGCCAGCCGTGCCTGAAACGTAGAGTATGACGGTCAGCAAGTGTATAGTGGCAGAAGCTTATAAACCCCCTTCCCTTCTTCTTCTTCTTCTTCTTCTTCTTCTTCTTCTTCTTCTTCTTTTTTGTTCCTTCGTCTTCCTTCCTTCCTCCCCGCAATATCCCCCACCTACCTTGAACAAAAACACCGCCGCGTAAATCACATAGAGACAGTACTTGAGAGGCATGCATTTGAGCCCGGCCACTGGGTCTATAAAACTGTTCAGTATGCTGAGAAGCGAATTGGCCGCGTCAATGGATTCGTAGATGAAGCGTGCATCCGGTTTTCCGGCCACGTTGGAAAACAACGGCTCGCGCGAACCCCCTGGCCCTTCTTGGGCGTTGTGGGCTGCGGCGCGGTTCAAATTGGCCTGGAAGGCGAATGCGTTGATGTATAAGCGCAGAAACTCAAAGGAGAGGACGAGGGATGCCTTTACGGGTGGTGTGACTGCGAGAGTGACATTAGTACATCAACATCAACGACTCGGATGTACTAGATGACTGGGTTCTTTCTTTTCTGTTGGGCACGTGTGTGACTGTCTACTGTCCACTTACAACTATGATTTGCCCAAGTCAATTTCCATTTTCGCAACAAAGAAGCAAAATCGTCCTTTTGCCCGAGAATTAGCATCTGATCCAACAAGTGAGTTTTCGGGATCCGTCTTTCCGCTTTCGCCGACGTACAATATATCTGACGTATTCTCCGCCAACGTACAGCTGCTTTCTGTGACTTGTTGACGAGTACAAAATGTCATGGGCATTACTGATGAGTTGTGTCAGCTCGAGATGGGCTTGAAATAACAATCCCATGTTGTCGGGACCAAGCGCCTGGGTCTGTAATGTTGGGAAACCAGCTGCTCGCAGATGAAGGGCCGGTCCGGGACCGCGTGACCAGAATCCTTTTCCGAGTCGGATCGAGACTTGTCGGTCGCTCATGTAACATGCTGCAAAGGGAAACGAATGAAGAATGAGAATATCGAGAATTGGTCAGCAAGAGTCCTTGGCGAGAAAAAGTGCCATGTATAGAGCACGATGGGGTATAAAAAAAGCCGGGATGTGCAAAAAACAACAACCATAGTCATAACAATGACTTACCTGCCCAGACTACACGCTTGCGACTCATCTCTGCTGATATATTTCCGTCATCTGGCAAAAGGGCGGCCTGCTCGAGTTTCTGAAGATAGCCAAGCCTAATAGCCATCCCCACAAGCATCCAAGCACCGTGATCCTCCTGGCCACAGCCAATGGAGGTGTTCTCCTGAGGTCGTTGAGGTGCCCATTCGGCAAGAATCAGGAGTGCCTCGACGGAGCCAATCGAGATGGACCCGGCATAGATGAGGGTCGACATGAAGCTCTCGATGTATCGAGAGCACGCCTCATACACCCGAAACCAGGCAGGGTCGTCTTTCGACGCCACGGTGAGAACCGCGGTCAGGAGATGGGGTTCCTTTTCGGCCCATTCCAATGGGGAACTGCTTTCAAAGATTTTGACGTGGGCAACGGGAAAAAAAGGATGAAACTTTTCGTGATATCTGGGCGGCCACCGGGGGTGTTAGCATTTTTTTTTTTTCTTTCTGTCTTTTTTTTCTTTCTACCTTTTATCTTCAAGAGACAAAAATAAATAAAAATAAATAAATAAACGGGGGAAATATTGTGATACCTTTTCAGTAGATAAGTCACCTCGGCAGGCGTCAGGATGCCGTCGTCCAATGGAGGATAGTAACTAGCAGCATTTCTGCTCACTGCTTTTTGCAGACCGTCAACATGGCGAGAATCGGCGGCTGGCTGGCCTAGGACTGTACCGCGCTCTCGACCCGGATCCAGATCAGCGACCTGGGCAAGCAGGTCGAGCGCGTCCGAGGGATTCAGGAGGTCCGTAGATGCAATATGACCTTCCAGCCCGTCTGAGCTTGTCCTTGAGCCGGCCGCGAGTGCGAGTGCGACTGCTGGTGCGGATCCGCCATCGGGGGGGCTATGCGCACGCCAGTTGCCGGTCTGTTGTGAAGAGGATGGCCATCCTTGTATCTCATGTGTTTCGCGTGGTTGGCGGCCGGAACGCGGTCGACTTGACTGCCTGCTGTGTGAATCACTTGCATCGACATCGTCGTCGTGTCCGATACTAGATGGCCCATGTTGGGCAATCGAGGTCTCGGCTTGGTCGTCGCTATCGTGCTTTGTTGGTAGAATGGCCGAGTTGCGGACGCCCTTGATCCTGCGACCGCCACGTCTGGATTTTGCCAGCACGCATTCCAACTGTTGCTCAACACATCGGCGGCAAGGGGGCAAGCCAGACATGCCCTCGGAGTCACTGTTCATGCAAGCCCCAAGTGTTAGCAGGCGATGGGGGCGACGAGTCGGTTTTTTTTTCTTTCTTTTCTTTCTTTTTCTTTTCTTTTTTTTTTCTTCTCCCTTTTTTTTTTTTTTTTTTTTTTTTTTTTTTTTGGATGTCTCTCTTCTTCCGTTGTCTCTCTCCTCCCCCTCGCCCTTCCCCTCATTGCGGCAGATTTGTCACGCCTGCGGCGTTGGGCATCTGGGGCGTCGAGTCTTGGGGCGCGTTGGTCTCGCAAGCTTACAGATCACATCTCGTTTTTCGCATTCGACACGATAGACACGCGCGTGATACCCTTTTGCCCTTGGATCGCGCCATGTTGCGGGTCGGCGTCTGGCTCGGCCGCGAGTCCATCGGCTAAGAGGCGTTTTATCCTAGGGCGGATAGAGTGTTTAAGTTGTGTCAAATGCCGTGATGTGATGGTCCGATGGATTCGTTTGATCCAGGCTGCGGGGAACTCTCCGCGGCGGAGTCCGTGTCAATAGCCGCCCACGCGTCACTGGCTCAACGACCTGGGGCCAATTGGCCAATGCGAAGACGGACAATGGGCTAGTGCCATCTCCACCATCGGCAATCCACATTTTGTCTGGACACTAGCTCGAGATGTGAAACTAATTCTTGCGTCGTACTTACCTACTAGAGTTAGTGGCGGCGAGTTGGGTATCGACACTGACAAGACACTTGCGTATATATTTTTCTCCATGTCTCCTTCCATTTTGGTTTTTACTCTCTTCTTCTGTGCTGTGCGTCGGTTTACTTCTTCGGGGGTAATTTCTCTTCTTCATTTTTCTCTTGAAATTGTAGCCCGGCCGGGGTGTTCTGTCTTCTTCTTAAAATAATCAAGAAGGAAAGAAAAGAAACAAAAAAGAGAATCCAAGAGTTCGACTCTTTCGTCGTCAAATTCTCGTCGGCGCGAAGAACAAAAAAAAATTATCAGCGCAACCGCTAACAATCCGTCACAACGTCAAAATGGGCCCCACAAAAAAACCTGGCGTTTTAATGCTCGGTATGACTCATCACGCCCATGTTGAGTTCGCCGAGCTGTCGGATGTCGCTGATGTTACGGTTCGATGCCCCTGTCAAATTTCTCATGCCGCATGACTGAACCAATTCAAACTGACGGAATGGCCAACTGGCAAAACAACAATGTTTAGCAAGTGACGTCTGGAAGCAGAGACGACTTCCTGCGCGACTGCGACGCCGGAAAGTACAATCATGTTGTTGCCATATCAAGAACATTCGACTCGGTCGAGGTAAAGCTCCATGTCTTTTTTTTTTTTTTTTTTTTTTTTTTTTTTTTTTTTTTTTTTTTTTTTTTTTTTTTTTTTTTTTTTTTTTTTTTTTTTTTTTT
>SRPW01001240.1:0-11414 GCA_018360225.1 Claviceps pusilla | reverse complement strand
AAAAAAAACGCGGTAGGTCTTGTGACTTCTACTTGGCATCGCCGCTCCAGCGGATGGACGGACATTTTGTAAAGTGGCAGGTTGCCGATCGCTGCTGAGCGCCGTTGCGTGGCGCCGAGATGGCCAAGAGCTCGGGGCACCACATGCCATGCACGTGACAGAGCAACGTGCCGTCTCATGTTTGTTTCCGTGTTTTAGACGTTTTCCGGTACATTCCTGGAGGCGGCTCCAGCAACATCCGCGTGCTCTACCTCGTGCGCCTATTCCACTCCAGAAGGTTGTCCAGACTCCAGCCTCTCTGGCATCGTCTTTTCCAAGTCTCGACGTATCTGGTATTCCCCATCTCTCCAGCATAACGCCCCAACCCAGTCAGCAAGACTGTGCATCCCTCGATGCTGTCGTCTCAACAACGTGACCTCTTTGGAATGCCAGGTCGACACATTCCCATTGACTACAACATCCCGCAGCCGAGACAATCAGGTCAGCCGACGGCTCTCGTCCGCCATGGTGATCGTTTGACCAAAAAAACTGGCCCGGTGCTGGAGCGCTCGAGAATTATGATGAAAGGAAAGCACACGCTGCCAATCCAGCATTTCCATATCAACCCCGTCGGCTCGCGCTCGAAACATCCTCAACCCAACACAAAAGCCACCTGCATAACCAACGAAACGACATATCTTCAGCATCAAGTCATCAAGTCATTGAACCCATAGGAGACTCTCACAACGACCAGCAAACATGAAGTCCGCTTACGCCACCGTCTTGCTCTCCATTTTCAGCCACGCCGCTCTAGCTGCCCCTGCTGGCACCGACGACGCATCCACTACAGACGACCGCCAGACGAAGCTCATCAAAGCCTTCAATGATGGCATGTCCGCTCTTGGCTTCAGCTCTGGAATCATCAAACTCATGGACGAGTTCATCAAGGATTTCACCAAGCGCGACGAAATACCGGACCACGTCGCCTATGCAGTTCGGGATGCAATCGAGCGTGCCGTAGCGAGAGCCTAGCAGCCACATCAAATAACACTGCGGTCAAGGTCTGCCAAGGCTGTCAAGTCCGTCAAGAATTAGACAAACTATGCCTGTTCAGCACGCCATGGCATTAGAGAAGAGTGCTGCCGCTGAGGCAGACGACTTATGCAGCAGCTTGGACGGCGACAATTCCGCCAAACCGGCCGCCCTTTCGCACAACACCTTGACTGGAAGTATGAGCGGGGGTATGAGCAATGATGCACAGGGTGATATTGATCGATAGGCGGCTTGGGGTCATCATGGAGACGGCATCTTCGGAGAAGTGGTAACTTCCGATGTGCTGTGAATCTGTTGAGCAAATATCAATGAATTCCGCCTGCCGCTGTCGCGTCTCGGCGTCAAAACTATGCTTTTGGCTATTAATCAGAACTCTGCTTTTCTTCATCGTCTTCTTCTTCTTCTCATTATAACACACGCTTCAAATTAACGCGATTGAATGTCGATTTTCCGCTGATACTGATTTTGTGATTGCTTAAGCGATGCTCGATGGTAACGTGATTCTTTCCAGCTTATGCCCTGTCGGCTGTTTCTATTTCTCTCCCTTGTCTGTGTTCTCTTCCCTTCTCCTCAAAGATATTTTTTTTTTTTGGCTAAAAAAAAAAAAAAAAAAAAAAAAAAAAGAGTTTGCAAGAACAACATTCAACAAAACTGTATCTAGTCTAGCTTTGCAGGCATGTGCGGCTGACAAGAGTGATTTTATCGATCCGTACGATCGGCGGCTGTAAGAGTGTTTTCTTCCTTCTTCCGTTACCTACCCTCTGACCTTGAATCGCGGAGCAGGAGAGCTGAGGAGCAGGCATGGAGAACTGCGTGTGCAGAAATTATCCGAGATCGAATTTTCGCTTCCATGCCTCAACGACACGCTATAGAAAAACTACTGAAGTTGTGTGTACACTATTCTGCTACACGACAAATGTTGGGGGTTACAAGCGGTCTAGGTCTCAGACAACAATCGATACCGTCTCCCGCCTCTTTCACCATTCTGGACCCAATGAGCCTTGATTTCCCAAACAGATGGCTTTTTGATGCTCCTACCATTAACTGTATCGCTTCCTGATGACCAAGGTTCCACGACAAACAGCTTATGCAATGGCCCGTCAGTGGTGGGCTGGCGGATGGCTAAGGGATGTCTGAACATTGGTTTAGGGTCCTTCGTATGCAGAGCACCGTGGTCCGAGGTCACCTTCGATGATGAAGTCGAAACTGTTGGCTCCCGCTGGGATTTGCTCTACGTCCGTGTAGTCGTTCTCGTAATATCCTTGCATCCACCTCGCTCCCAATGCCATGGCTCTGAGCTGAAGGTCTCTGCCTGACCGGTTCCAGAACCGCACGGCTCTGATGTAATACTCCGGTGTCGGCAGGTTGGCAGCATTATAAAGGCGTCGTACGCCCATCATGAACGTGATGGCGACGCCGAAAATGGTCATCGTCACATCGTTAGCCCCAGGTACAGGGAAGGGGATGCCGTACAGTTCAGCAGCGCCAGCTGCCGGAAAAGCTCGGGTTGCGAGCTCTACTTCCACGTCGCGTTTCAGTGGCCTGCACAGAGCCAAACACATCAGCCATTCGGAAGCTCGGAAGCTCATGATGAACTAGTGATTGCTAAACACTCAGTGGTGGAACTTACTCATGGCTCTCAGCGAGAATGGCAGACTCAAGCTCCAAGGTATCAGCGTCCTGGATGGCCGGTGTGTCTGCGCCAGGCGTTTGAGGTCCAGCGGCCGTAGCCACAGCGCCGCAGGCCAAAGCCAGCACGGTGAGAAGTCTCATTTTCGTGTGTGTATGGCAAGTAAGAGACGAATTCTGGCTGGAAAGGCGAAGGCCAAGAAGACAGGAGGCGCAATCACGAGAAATTGGTCCCAGCGGACGGCGGACTGGCCTTTGTGGATTTATAGCATGTTGAGAGGCACATGGAAGCATTACGTTCGACGGCTAAATGGCCAGCGTCCATTACCCCAACCCGGACAACACCGGCAACTCCGGCAACTAATGATGAAGGAAGACAAGGGAGGGATCCTTTGGGCGGCTCTTCAACACATTCATGGAAGAACCTACGTACAAGGGTACCGTTGAAAGGTTAAGAAGAATTATCAGAGTATGTAATCATGTAGTAGCAGATTGTTTAACGTCAAGGTTATCATGCTTAATGGTAAAAAGCATTATAGACTAATCTAATCAGGTCATTGTAGATATTAGTGCCGTGATCCCGGTCTCTCGGATCGCTTGTAAGCTGCACTAGCTGTAAGCTGAGGCACAAGAACATGAATTAATAAGGTTAGTGAGACCTGATTGATTGACATCTATATTGGCAATCAAATCACGTACAGTGGGACGCAAAATCTCTCTAACTAAGGGAGGGTATCACGAAGTAAGCCAATAAAGTAAAAAAATATTTAAACATACAAAATAATAATAATTAAAAAACACACTATATATTCTAGCTTTCCTTTCTTTTAATTTATTAGCTTTAATTTTATAAGCTTTTTCTTATTTTATTTTATTAAATTCTTTTTTACAAGCTGTTTTTTATTTAAAATGCTAGGATAGCCGGCTAAAATCAGCTGTGATACCTTCCTTTGGTCAGATAGATTTGGCGTCCCACTGTATGTTTGTGTGTAACTATCGCGAGGGCAGGTGCCAGCTGCTTGTAGTCCGCCGCCCTAAATTAGGTTCAAGAACTAGACCATAAGACAAAGCACGAATTTACGTTGAAGCAGAGAATGTACATAGGAAAACTACAACATAGCGGACTTAATTGCGTAGGATGCCTAGAAACGCGGGAGGTATCTTTATACAGAACAAAGTGGAAAGGTGTTTTCTTCGTTTTAGGCTCGGCTTGTACCGCGTGATCAAGAATCTGCTGCTACGTGTTTACGTTTTTGAATCATCATGCCGTATCTTCAATTCTGTACTGGGCAGGATCGATGAATCTAGAATGAAGTGGAGGTGGCGGCTAAAACCTACCCGGGTCCATTTGTTTTTGTTTCGACAAGGATTCTTCATGCATGACATACGATTGTGGACCAGGTTTAGGCTGTATGTACATGGTGTGATGATAGACACGTCACGAACGCCCTTGTGTGCTTTAGTGTCAGCCTCGTTCCTGCCGATGCGGCCGGGATTGTCCTGACGTCCTTCACTAACCGGATCCAATCATGGCCTATCTGCCGCTTGGGATGCGGCAACAGGACCACCATGGATGGTAAAATTGAGATCAGCAAACGCTCATGTATTAACCACACGGCGAGACGAGAAATTTTCTTAGAAACAAGTTAAGTGTATGAGACCTACATACGATGTACATATAGTGGGTGGACAAGTCTTTGTGACCAAACAAAGGTATCTGCAGTCGGATTAGCCGCGTTGATGGTCAACCCCCGGGGGCCTCGTTTGTAAGCTTGGAAGGAAAAGATCTAGGGAAAAGGGAAGAAAACTGTCGCAGTGAAGCGAATAAAAAAATAGAAAAAAAAAACCTGCTAATAAACCTAACAAAAAGAGGGAGAAAAAAACTTATAAAGGAGAAGGTAAGGCTAGTGTGTAAGCTGTAATGCTTGGTTTTTGTTATTTACATTCGGCCGCGTTACTCTGGCTGAATTCGACATATTTTTATTTGGTCAGATAGATTTGTCTACTCACTGTATGTACATTATGTGTGTAGGTATCTATCTCGTTTTCCCGGGTGTCCGCCGGGTAAAGTAAATAACTTGCTCGAGAAGAGCCTACGCGACGGGACATCTGGACTTAGGAGTTTTGACGAAGGATGTCTCCGGCAATAGCCAGGTTGGATTCCTGATAGAAGGTTCTGGATACAGTCATCCACGACAAAAACGTTAACGATCCGGAGATACCTTGATCCTACTCCTACTACTTTTGCTGTGAGGAGTAATATGTACCCACAGATAGAGCTCTATTTGTCGCACGCGAGAATTATGTCTGCTTAATTGCCAGACGCCGGATTGGGATCAGATTGTCCGGGAAATGAGTGCGTTTAACGTAGGCGGCAGCTGAAAGAGAACAGGGGTGCGGAACGTTCGCCTGGGGATATCATGACGAGGTTGAAATGCCGCCGCTTTTGCCTAAACACGTCCTGTCAACCGCATTCCGTTAGTCCGTTGAGGAATAAAATAACTAAACAAAAGAAATACAGGAGACTTTAACAAGTGCTTAGTACAACGCAGGAACACCCACTTCCGAGTCTGCTACTTGGCAAGTTATAAAAAGCCGTTGCAGTTGCCCGCCTAAGAAAACAAGCGCCTTTCGCAGCAACAGACTTCCTTCTTTGTGCGACTCAAGGTTAGCAACCGAGACTCGGTCACGTGTTTCCAATTTTTGAAAACTTGAAAACGCTTTCCATTATGCGTGCCTCCAGTGTCTTTGCTCTCCTTCTGCCCCTGACCGGTGTGCTTGGCAACAAGCACCACTCGTGCGATTGCATGACGTGGGTTGACGACGGTCAAGGCTGGCGCTACGACTGGGAGCTCACCAAGTGGGTTTGCCATAAGAGTATCAATGGAGTATGACTGACCTTGCTGAACTACGTCCCAAAAAAGAAGATTTGCTAACACGTGTGCTGCTCTTCCTTGTTAGGGCAAATATGAAATCGCCTCGGGACGTGTGAGTGCTCCAATAACCCCGGCCGCCATCGCTTTTCAGAAGAAAGAAAAATAAAACAAAGAACAAAAAAGTCATACGCAGATCAGAATCACAAGACAGCTTAACGACATGACGCTGATGAATATCTAGTGTGTCACGGATGGCAAGGATATTGACGGCGACGCGTGGGAGCAAGCCTGCAAAGATTGGGGTAAGGGTTGCGGATTCTACCCAATGACGTCAAAAGGCTTTAGCTATGTAATGAGAGGTCCCCCGTTGAAGGTCTCCGAAGCCGTCGGCCACTGTCCTGACAGAGAGTAATTCGGTCTCTGGCGTGGCGATGAACATAGACAAAATCATCTGCCATTCCCGCGGAACCGGCCGTTGTCTTGCGCATTCTGTGGCAAATCTCAACCAGGCACACCGCACATGCTGAACCTGCTCAACGCTATTGAACGCATGGTTCAGTGCATTGGTGAAGACTCTGGCTTCTCTGCGGCTCGGGCCCGACCTCATAGAAATTGGCATCCTCAACTATACCCCACCTACACACATGTACATAAATATTTTGTCGGGGACGTTGTCCTACGTTACAAAAAGGGCGGGAACGGGGGCCGCGGATGTGCCTTATTTGGCACATATACCCTGTTACTAAAGCAATCATCTGATGAGAAGGTTAGGATTATGTATATGTAGGAGTTTTTCGCACATTCGTTTTTAGAGGAATTCAATGAGCTTTGGCCGTCACAAACCAGCGACATAGTATGGCATACCTTTTTCAGCCGCAGAAGTAATACATTGTGTGTGTATTCTAAATAGGACTTTTTTTTTTTTTTTTTTTTTTTTTTTGAAAAATAAACTACTTTTCTTCTTTTCTCTAAGCTATCTGATCACAAGCTGAGCTTTCTAGGAAGTTGACGAGCACGCAAGTTCGCGATAGTAGCACCTTCGCTGCGTGTAGCTTCCACAGACGTCTCGGGTTATTCATTTCCAGCCATTACAAGATGTATACCTGCATACTCGACAAACTAGACGTTGCCTACTTCTGTACTACATGCGCAAGGTACATGAAGCTCGTTGGAGAAGAATTCTAAAGGAATAACATACAATACGAACGCAACGCGTGACACGGAGTAAAATGCAGTTACAAGACGACACAAACTTATGTTCTAAGCAGGAGGAAAAGGCGCCGACGCATCCAGCATGTACTCTCCGTAACCGGGAGAAATTCGACGGTGATACGTCAGAGGAAGCATGCAAAGATGTTGGCATTATAGTCTTGTATTCTTTCCTATACCCCGCAGACACACTTTTTTTTTTTTTTTTTTGGAATGCAAGCACATTTTGCATGCTTTGCATGTACTGTATTTACTGAAAGGCTCACGCAATTGGTGAGGGTACATTTTCACGAAAAATAAAGGGGGACTGCAACACAATGATAAAAAGTATGAAAATAATATCTCTATGCTTTGCTCGCGAGTGCCACCCGTTTCACGCCTGGTAGGATTTTCTGCCAAGTACCATCCGTATCGATTAGAAACGGCAATGCTTTGTAAGTCATTTCTTGTGCTACCGACAATTCAGTTCAACGTATGGCCTTCTTGTTATTCATGTCTTATCATACAGTGTTTAAGCTTTCTTGGCAAACGTGCTGACGGTGGGTGGCGAAGCTGAGGCATCGTTCTGTTGCCCGGAACGCGTAGGTGGATCACACACAACGCGCGGATTATAGTAATCCCGCGCTACGCAAGGGCAGTGGCTATGCGCACTATTTTACAGCAATTTTCCTTTGTATATAATTTACATATAATTAGATATCACGAGAATATATACTAATATTCTAAGCGCTATGCGCGTTAGTTATAAGCCTAGGAGGAAGTTAATAAGACTCCCTATAACTTACACTACATGCCTATATTATTAAATATATATGTTTAAATCTCTTTATATTCTCTTTTAAGCTATAAAAATAACTTTTATTCTAAACCTTTAGATTTTAGTACTAGCTAAGAAGCTTACTGTTGGTATTCCTTAGGATACTAGTGATTCTCTAAGGAATACTAGGTGGATCTGAGACTCAGTGACTCAACGTAGGGTCTAGAAAGGTATTTACAAAAAAGTTTAATTCTATTATAATTAGTGCTATCTAAAGAGGGCATTTTATAGCTAGCGTTAAAGCTATAAAAATGCTATTAGATTCTGTAGTAAAAACTCTACACGCATAGACTAATTAGAAGAGTCAGATTCTATAGCTAATATAGCTATAAATCCGGCTCTTCCTAGCTATGCTATATTGTTATAGAATATAGCAATTCTAACACTTAGAATTCTCTCTTTTATAAAAAAGAGAAATTACTTATAAGTTATATAAAAATCTACCTAAAAACTATAGTTAACTATTTAATTTAATAATTAATAAGAATAAGAATCCTACCTTATATTCTTAGTATTCCTTCTCTCTTCTATATACTTTATCCTTCTTCTCTATATACTTTACCTATCCCTTTATATAAATTATAGCCTTATTTTTATTAATAAAGGTCTTAAGGGCTTAATTTAGAGATAATTTTATTATAGTATTAGTAATATTATTATTACTATTAATCTACCTAATTTCCTTAATTTCCTACCTTTTATATAATTATTACAGTGCTATAATATTAATTATTAGTCTATTTTCTTTTATAGTGCCTAACCTTATAATATACTTATATAATAAAAGAGAATCTATATAAATAATTATTAGTATTAGTAGAATTCATAGCTTTTATATAATAGTCTATAGCATTATACTAATTATATAAGCAATATCTATACCTTAGACTATTATATATAGCTTAAAGGTAAGAGCACTCCTTATAACTCTTTTACTTTTTATAAAGCTATATATTATTGTTGGAATTGCTCTCAACGGCAAAACCTTGGTGTAGGCAAAACGCCGGGTGCAGCGTATGTGGGCGACTGGGTGGGTCCGCCACAACGATGCACGCGGTCTAATTAGCTACACTGCTGACCGCATGCGTGGCTATAACACTACCTTTTTCCTTACTTTATAAGCTTAGCTCTTAGTATAATAGAAATTAAGAGAATATACACTTTTTATATTGTTTTTATTATATATATATTTTAGTATTTATTTTCCCTTTTTTAAGTTATTTTTAATACTAATTAGTAATTAGTAATAACTATAGATTTATTAGGTTTAACTATAAAAGAAAAGATAGTTTTTAAGATATTTAAAACCTGTTATGGCCACTTCCCACTGTTGGTGACCATAGAGTTAAAGGGCGCAGACTAGCTTGTTGTGCTAATGAGGGCATAAGGGAATAAGGCATATAGTGCCCTTACTATAACTTAGTAGCGCGCTAAGGGGGTATATAAAAGAGAGGATACGTATATTTATATAATAGGGTAGAGATTTATACCTTTAAGCACTACCCCTTACTTAGTAGCTATATTATAATATACTTTCTATATCTTAGTCTTTACTCTACTAAGTAATATTTTATTACTAGCTTTAATAACTAAATCTCTTTCTTTTTTAAAGATAGTAAACTATTAACTAAATTAAAATATTTACTAAAAGAGTTATTTATTTAACTAGCTATAACTTTACTATAGTTTTATAAAATACTAGCTATATATTAAGTATAGTTAAAGAGAAAGGGTACTTTATAATTAAAAATTCTAACCTTATTTATATAAATAATAATAATATTAATAAAGAAATAAACCTTAATAAAATAATTAAAGAAGTAGCTTAATTACTATAAGTTACCTAAGTAGCTAATAAAAAAAGGAATCTTAAGGCATTATAAAAGTTCTTTAAGAAGGTTAACCTTAATAGAAACTATAAAAGTAGTAAGCTTAGTATTATTAATACCCCTAATATTAGTTATACTCTAACCCCTAAGCTATAGACTTACCCTATAATTATAGCGCCCCTTATATATATAAAACTTATAAAAGCCTAACTTAAGGCTTTTATATATAAAGGTAATATTTATAAATGTTATGGACTAGCCTAGATGGCGACTGCAATCTAGTGTTAATGAAGTTATTATTATCTATAAGGAGGAAGGGAAGACTGCTATCTCCCTCTACTACGTGCCTATTCTATATATAATATATATTTATAGGGTTTGCCCTATAGGTATAGTAGGTTACTATATATACTCCTCTCCTACTCCACTAAGAATCTAAGCCTCTAGCTTAAATTTATTATATAGCCCCTTACTCCACTACCCTCTAGCTATTAGATAGTTAATAAGTAAATAGAATATAATAATAATACTTAAGTGTCTATAATATAATACTTTAGGTAGAGCTATTTATCTTAGCTAGTTACGCTTTAGTGCCTAGGGTTAATAAAAATAAACCTAAAATAGAAATCCCTAAAATCCTAAATTAGCTAGCTAATTATACCTAAGACACTAATTATAAATCTCTAATTCACTCCCTCTATACTTATAGATATAATTCTATTATTATTCTCTTTATTAGAATCTTATATACCTTAAGTCTTCTATATAGATACTTATTACTTTTTACTTATTTTTTATTAATACCTATACTATCTTTATACTTATTTATTAATACTTAATAAAGAATCTCTTACTATTACTTATTAGATTTAAATAGTAAGCTTATTTATCCCTACTGCCTTATTTTACTAAAACTAAGTATAGTAAGATTATATTTACTACTACTAATGCTTTACCTTTCCCTTCTTTACCTCTAAATAGCTACTATATCTTAAGCTATTATAAGGTTAAAGGTAACTTTAAGAATAAGTTATTTACCTCTATTAATCTTAACTAGCTAGATATTTAGTGTTTATTTTATCTTATATATATAGTAAATAATAAACTATTTTTATATACTTTAGGCCCTTAGCACTCCTATAAGGAGTATTAAAGAAAAAAGGTAACTTATATATATAATACTATTATATTTACTTAAAGTCTTACCCTTTGCTACCTTACTTATAAGATTATAGTAGCTATTTATTATAGTAAGGCTATAAAGGTGCCTTATTTCCTTACTTATAATGCCCTTAATAGTATAGAGAAGAAAGTTATATTAAATAAGCCTTTTAAGGCGCTATATAACTATTTTATTACTACTCTATATATTATTAAGAAGTATACTATACCTATTATTACTACTAGTTTCTTACCTATACCTTCCTCTTAGCTACTAGAATAATCTTAAGCTACTGCTAATAAAATACTTATATATCCCCTATCTACTACTATAATTAATTCTACTATAATTTACTTATTAAAAACTAGTATTAATTATACTAATATTTAGTTATTTAAAGTATAGCACTAAGTTAAGTAGCTAATGCCTATATATTAAGATTTATTTATTAATTACTAATTATATTAGCCCCTTTTATTATTTTATCTGCCCTTATAACCTAAGAAATAGGTATATATACCTATGCTACCTTTTTTTATAATATTATATATATTACTACCTTTTAGTATTTTATTTAAATAAGTTAGCTAGTTATTAAGGCCCCCTTCTACTATTAATATACCTTTACCTATTATTACTATACCCCCTTTTACTACTATTACACTACTCTTTACTAATATTATACTATTATTTATTCTCCTTTAGTATACTTTATTTTTATTACTTTTCTTTAAGCTACCCTTAAACTTCTTTAGCTTAAAGTTATAAAAGGCTAATATATTTTTTACTAGCTAAAAGTTACCCCCTTTACCTTTACTTAACTTATTTACTATAGCTATATTATTTAAGCATTATAAAAA
>SRPW01001239.1:0-11459 GCA_018360225.1 Claviceps pusilla | reverse complement strand
CTTTTTTCCTTATTTTTAGGCTTTTCTCTTCTTTTTTTTTTTTATTTATTACTTTTATTATAAGTATACCCCTATTTCTATTTTTATAGTAATACTGCCCTATTACTGCCCTAAACTAACTATAGTATTATAAAAGATACTACCTACTCCTATAATAAAATTAATTCTTATACTTAGGGTAAGTACTAGTCCCTTCCTAACGCACTACTACTATTAACCCTTATATAGCTAGGCTAATTATAGGCCTAGCCCTATAAAGCTTGCCTAATATAAGCTAAAAACATTAAAAAATAATGCTATAGCACTAAAGGTTAATATCTCTTTCTAACCTATACTACTTTTATTATTAATTTAAGTAGGTACTAATAGTGTATACTGTGATGGATTCGAGCTAGAGGCTTAGATCCTTAGCGGAGTAGGAGAGGAGCATATGCAGCAACCTACTATATCTATAGGGCAAACCCTATAAATATATATTATATATAGAATAGGTATATAGTAAAGAGAGATAGTAGTCTTCCCTTTCTCCTTATAAATAATAATAACTTTATTAATACTAAATTATAGTTACTATTTAGGCTAGTTTATAATAATTATTATTTATTATAATATTACCTATAATATTTATTTTTATATAAATAATATAATAAATCCTTAGTATTATAAATAAGTAGCTTAATTAAGTAATGTATAGAACTTATACTATCTTTATAAAACTATTGCTTTAATAGTAGCTTAGCTTAAGGAACTATACTACTATATAGCCTTAGTAAACTAAGTATTCTATATAAATACTTTAATATATACTAATTAGAAATAACTTAAATATAAGCTACTTTTAATAGAGAACCCTTATAATAGAAATAAGGCTTTATTTTAGGCTTAGTAGAGCCTTATAGTATATAAGCTAGAGGCTAACTTAGACTTTATTAGTACTAACTATAATAAATAGTTCCTTATTTATTAGAATTTATTACCTAAAATTTAGGTATAAATAGCCTTATTTTTTAAGCTTAGTAGTAATTATTAGTATATACTAAGCTATTTTCTTAAGTACCTTAATATTATATTTATAAACCCTTACTAGAAAGAATATATAGTTATAAAGTTAGACTAACTTAAATAATACCTAAATAAATAGTTTATAGATTTTTTTATTTATTTTAAATAAAAGTTATACCTTATAAAGAGAAGTATATAAGTAAATATAGTAAAACTTATAAAACTTTAAGTAGGACTTAATAAGTAAATAAGGGATTATTATATTAGCTATAATATTCTTTATTCTAACTACTATACTATAGTTATATAATACTATAGTATTACCTTAGATATTAACTTATACTAAATTAAGGAATATATTAAGGCTTATTACTACCCCTATATTAAGTGTAACTAAAATAGTAATATAGCTATAATAAGTATTAATTCTACTAGCTTTTTAGGATTAAGATAGGGTTATAAGCCCTTTAGTAAGAATAAGTTAGGTACTAAGTTTAAAAACACTAAGGGCGTAATTTAGGCAACTTAGGTATTATAGGATATTATTAAGTACTATAAGGCTATTTATTAGTGCTTATATTATAGTAGTAATAGTTACCTTATCTATAGCTATATATAGCTTTTTATTTATTACTTAATAAGGGGACTAAATATTTAGGCCCTAAATGCCTTTAATAAGAAAGCGCTAAGTAATAATAATAACTTTAGGTTAGAAAAAAAGAGCCTTACTATATAAGTTTTAGTAGTAGAATATAAGTTAGTAGTATTAGCTTATATTATACCTATAATAGCAATAGCTTAAATATTTATAGAAAAATAGAATATTATATAAAGAAAGCACTATTCCTTCTTTCCTTTTTATATAATAGTTTTAAGTTTATTAATGCTTAAGTAAATAGTAGTTATAATAGCTATACTATTATAAGTAAAAGTATAGTTTAGAGGTTAGGCCTTTAATGCATTACTTTAGCTTAACTATACACCCTTACTACTATTATAATAGTTATATAATATAGCTATACTAATGCTTTTTAGCGCCTAAGGATTATATATTTTATCTAATTTAGCGCTAACCTAAATAGATAGTTATTCTTTATAATAGCCTATATAATCCTAGGCCTTTTATAAAACTATATTCTAGGGGCACTATAAATAGCCTAGAATAATATTATATTATATACTACTAAATGCCTCCTTATTATTTATATATATAGTAACTTAGAGATCTATGCCTTAGATACTTAAGGGGTAGACTTATTAATAATTATTATTATAGAATTAGTATACACTAAGTTAGCCTACTATACGCTTTAGTTAAATAAAGTAAGTAGCGTAATATTTATTAGTTTATAGGAGATTAATATTATTCTTATATTTATAGTAAATCTAATAGCCTTAGAGAAGGATAAGGATCTTTTCTTTTTACTAAATAAACTAGCTAATTTTAAGGATCTATTTTAGTAAGAGAATGCTAGCGCTTTACCTTTTTACTAAAGATAGGCTAACTACTATATTTACTTATAGTAGAATCCTAATAGTAGCTTACTAGACCTACCTTAGGCGCTACTATATAATATACCCTAGGATTAGCTACTAAAAATATAGAAATAAATTATAAACTTAATAAATAAAGGCTAGATTTAGGCCTCCTTTTCTTTAGTAGCTATACTAATGCTTTTAATTAAAAAAGTAAGTAAAGGCTAGTGTTTTTATATAAACTATAGGGTATTAAATAAGATTATAAACTAAGATTAATACCTATTACTACTTATTAAGGAAACTTTATATTCCTTAGTAAGTATATAATAGTTTATAAAATTAAATATTTATACTATATTTTACTGCTTATATATAGTAAAGGGGGATAAGGCTTTAATAGCCTTCTATATATATTTTAGCCTCTTTAAATAGCTTATTTACCCCTTTAGCCTAGCTAGGGCACTTATAACGTTTTAACGTTATATTAATAGAGCCTTAGAGAATGCCTTAAGGGTCTATATAATAGCCTATTTTAATAATATCCTTATTTATACTAGTAGTATATATAAAGAGTATATATAGTGTATAAGAGAGATCCTCTCTTACCTATAATAGGCTAGCTTATATCTTAATATTAATAAGTATATATTTTATATAATAAAGGTAAAATACCTAGGATTTATAGTATAAGCTAGCTATATAGTGCGTTTAGACCTAGCTAAGGTAGCTATAATTTATAAATAAAAGGCGCTAATATAACTATAAGGGGTGCGTAGCTTCTTAGGCTTTATAAACTTTTATTAGGAATTTATAGCTAACTTTTTAGATTTTATTAGGCCCCTACTTAACCTTACTAAAAAGAGGGTTTTATTTATCTAGTCCCTAGTGTGCTAGGTAGCGTTCTAATGCCTTAAGGATACATTCTTATTAGCTTTAATCTTAGCCTAGTAGGACCTTATATTAAATATAATAGTTAAAGCTAATGCATTAGGAGAGGCGCTTAGGGGTTACCTTTTATAATATAATATAGTAAGTATACTATAGCTAGTAGCCTATTACTCTATATAACTTATAGCCCCTTAGTAAAACTATATAATTTATAATAAGGAATTACTTAGTATTATTTTATACCTTAAGGTATAGTTTACTAAACTTTATAGTATTTTCTAATTATTTATAATTCTTACTAACTATAAGAACTTAAAATACTTTATAAGCCCTTATAAAATATTAAAATACTAGGCATACTAGGTAGAGACTCTCTTACTCTTTAATTTTTACCTTTACTACTACTTAGGTTCTTAAGTAGCATACCTTAATACACTATTTTACTATAAATAGAATAAGTTAGAAGAACCTATAAAGACCTAGCTATTATTTTATTTAGTATTAGCTATATACCTATTATAACTACCTTATACTTTTCTAACCTTTATATTAAAGTAAGAATAGACCCTAGCTAGTGTTTCCCTAGCTAACCCTTAGGGCTATAACTTCTTTATAAATAACTATTTATAAAGCCTTTAGGATTAAGGTATATAAGCTAATTTTATATACTAAGTAAAGATTAAGGTAGTGTAATTAGGGGCCTAGAAATTCCCTATTAAGGTAGCTATATATTAATAGATTATTAACTATATAATAAACGCTTATAGGGCTTTATTATTTTATAGCTACTTTTAGGTACTATAGTATAAGCCCCTTACTACTATACTAATTTAATAAACCTATAACTTACCCTTAATAGGCTACCCTAAGAAGAATATAACCTTCTAGGCTCTTTATTATAACTACTATTAGGAGGGTATATTAATAGATATTATATAGTATATATATAATTACTATTATTATAGGGCTTAAAAGAGCTAGTACCTATATTAAGGCCTTCTATAGCCTATCCTAGTACTAAATAGGTATTAGTTATAGATATTAGTAGACTTTATAACTAACCTTTCTACTACCTCTTTAGACACTCCTTAGTTCTTTATAGTTATTATAAACTATTTTTTAAAATATATTTAATTAAAAGCTATAATAAATATAAGCACTAAGGTATATACTTAATACTTTCTAAACTATTAATAATATTTCTATAAATTCTTTTTAAGTATTATTTTAGACTAAGGCTTAGATTAAGTAAGTAGCTTTTAGTTAATACTCTACTCCCTTATAGGCACTAAGCAGCTTCTTTTTATATTTTATTATCCCTAAACTAATAGTAATACTAAGTATATAAATTAAGAGGTTTAGGTAGTACTATAGGTTATAGTCTCTTTTATTTAAATAAATTAGCCTATATACCTAATAGTATACTAGCTTACTTTTAATAACTATATATTATTAGTTACTAGCCTAAGCGCCTATATAGCACTTTATAGGTTTAATGTTAACCTAATTTAATGTATACTAGCTCCTATATAGAGCTAGATATCCTTTAAGGGATAAGCAATTTAGTTCCTTAAATATATTTAATAAGGAATAGTGCTGACTTAAGCTATTATTAACTTTACTTAATAGTATTAATAAAAGTCTTTTAATTAATTATATTATTTAGTAGAGTAGTACTAGCTAAGGAATAAGGTTTAGCTTAGCCTTTATAATATTTATACCCTTTAACTAAGTAAGAAGTTAAATTAGGTTATAGCTAAATATATTATACTTAATATCCTAATGCCCTTTACTATTAAACTAAATATTCTAAATAGTATTTACCCTATTTTCTATATTAATTTAATAAAGTATATAGTAAATAATTTACTTTCTTTCTAGGTTCTACTTAACTCCTAACTAGGCCTTATTTAGCCTTAGAATAATAATATAAATGCGCCCTATAAGTATTAAGTTAAGTATATCCTAGCTATAAAGAATACTAAAGGCTATAGTAATTACTATAATATATTAGTTAAATAAATTAGCTATATATAGCTAATATAAAAACTACTTAAAAATCTAAAGAATACTAAGGCTTTAGTATAATTTAAATTATAATAAAGTAATATATATTATAATAATAAACTAATATAAGCATGCTATAATTCTTAATTAACACTATATAGTATACTATTAAATATAAATTTAGACCTTACTAAGCTTTATCTAGGCTTTATTCTAACTATAATATTTTAATATATTACTACTGCCTACCCTTAGATAGAGTAAATAAGGTAGCTTAATAAACCTTCTTTTTTTTTTCTTTTTTTTATAATACTTAAATAATATAGCTATAGTAGGTAAGTTTAGTAGGGGTAAAGGAGGTAACTTTTAGCTAGTAGAAGATATATTAGCCTTTTATAACTTTAAGCTAAAGAAGTTTAAAGGTAACTTAAAGGAAAGTAATAAAAATAAGGTATACTAAAGGAGAATAAATAATAGTATAATATTAGTAAGGGGTAGTATAATAATAGTAAAAGAGGGTATAGTAATAGTAGGTAAAGGTATAGTAGTAGTAGAAAGGGGCTTTAATAGCTAGCTAACTTATCTAAATAAAATGCTAAAAGGTAGTAGTATATATAATATTATAGAAAGGGGTAGTATAGATATATATACCTACTCCTTAAGTTATAAAGGTAGATAGAATAATAAAAAGAGCTAATATAACTAGTAATTAGTAAATAAATCTTAATATATAAGTATTAGCTACTTAACCTAATGCTATACTTTAAATAACTAGGTATTAGTATAGTTAATACTAGTTTTTAATAAGTAAATTATAGTAGAATTAATTATAATAGTAAGTAAGGGATATATAGGTATTTTATTAGTAGTAGCTTAGAATTATTTTAATAGCTAAGAGAAAGGTATAGGTAAGAAACTAGTAGTAATAGTAGGTATAGTATATTTATTAATAGTATATAGAGTAGTAGTAAAATAATTATATAGTGCCTTAAAAGGCTTATTTAATATAACTTTCTTCCCTTTACTATTAAAGGCATTATAGGTAAGAAGATAAGATACTTTTATAGCCTTATTATAATAAATAGCTATTATAATCTTATAAGTAAGGCAGTAGAGGGTAGGACTTTAAGTAAATATAATAGTATTATATATATAAGTTACCTTTCTCCTTTAACACTCCTTATAGGAGTGCTAGGGGCCTAGGGTATATAAGAATAGTCTATTATTCGCTATATATATAAGATAGAATAAATATTAAATATCTAGTTAGTTAAGATTAATAAGGGTAAATAACTTATTCTTAAAGTTACCTTTAACCTTATAGTAGCCTAAGATATAGTAGCTATTTAGAGATAAAGGAGGGGAAGGTAAAGCACTAGTAGTAGTAAATATAATCTTACTATGCTTAGTTTTAGTAAAATAAAGCAATAAGGATAAAAAAGCTTACTATTTAGATTTAATAAGCAATAGTAAGGGATCCTTTATTAATTATTAATAAATAAGTATAAGAAAAGTATAGGTATTAATAAAGGATAGGTAGAAAGCAATAAATATCTATATAAAAAACTTAAAGTATATAAGATTTTAATAAAGAGAATAATAGTAGGTCTATATTTATAAGTATAGAGGGAGCGGATTAGAGATTTATAGTTAGTGTTTTAAATATAATTAGCTAGCTAATTTAGGATTTTAAGGATTTTTATTTTAGGTTTTTTTTATTAACCTTAGGCGCTAGAGCGTAACTAGCTAGGATAAATAGCTCTGCCTAAAGTATTATATTATAGACACTTAAGTGTTATTATTACATTCTATTTACTTACTAACTATTTAATAGCTAGAGGGCAGTAAAGTAAAGGGCTATATAATAAATTTAAGCTAAAGGCTTAGATCCTTAGCGGAGTAAAAGAGGAGTATATATAGTAACCTACTATACCTATAGGGCAAACCCTATAAACATACATTATATATAGAATAGGCATGTAGTGGAGGGAGATAGTAGTCTTCCCTTCCTCCTTATAGATAATAATAACTTTATTAACACTAGATTGCAGTCGCTATCTAGGCTAGTCCATAACATATACTTTAAGTATATAAAAGTAAAAAAGACTTATTTAGGCATAAGTATTATATTCTTTATTTATATTAATAGCTAGATAGTAACTAATTAGTTATATAGCTAAATTTAAATATTATATTATACTAGGAGGCTATTAAATAAGTTATAAATATATAGAACCTCTATGCCTTTAGAGAGTCTATTAATATAAGTATAAGGTAGCTAAAATATAGTTTTATTATAATATTAATATAATATTAATATATAGCTAAGCTATAGAGTATAATACTACTTAGAAAAAGGTAGTTTAACTTATAAAGTAAATAAGCTTATTTACTAATATAGTAATATAGGTTAGCAGTAGTATTATAGTAGCCTTAGCCTTAACCTTAGTTAAGGGTAAGCTACTACTATGAACTTACTATATTACTAATATATTAAAAAAACTAAATAATATTCTATAAAATAAGCTTACTATAATTATTATATAAAGCTATATAAAGAAAGTAATAGTAAAAAAGAAGAAAATAAATAAAAAAAGAAAGGGGGTAGAGAAGGAAAGGAAAGAGCTAAAGGCTAAGGGGGTATAGGCTTAAGGCTAATATAGGTATACTATATTTATTTCTTATTTTCTTAGCTATTATATTTATTTTTCTTTAAAAATAAATTATATATTCTAATAATCTATACTAGCTATAATATTTATATAGCTTCCTACTACCTCTATACCTATACTATACTAAGTACTATATAGTATTATATTTTTAATATCCTTAGTTTATTAATTTTATAAGCTTTTTATAAGCTAAAACTAAGAAATATACCTTATTAATATAAGCTACTTAATAAGTATAGTTACTAGCTTATTATTCTTTAAAGCCTCTCTAACTTTATACTAGTTTTATACTAAATATATACTTATATTAATAAAGTAAAAATAATTAAAATTTTTATAAAATAATAAAATATAGTAATAGTTTTTATTATTAGCTTAGTAGCTATATATTAATAATTTTACTTTAAGAATATATTAGCTAAAGAGAAAAGTATTAAGTTTAATTTATTTTATATATATTTATATAAGTACTATAGATTTATATTTAATTAAGCTTAAGTAAAAGTAAACTACTTTAGTAGTAAAAGTAAAGCTAAGATTAAGCTTTATTACTGTTGGAATCGCTGCATTCTATGACAACGTGGCACAGCCGGGAAGAGCCGGATTCGCAGCCGGGAAGAGCCGGATTCGCGGCCACATTAGCCGCGGAATCCGACTCTTCTAATTGGTCCGCGTGTGCAGAGTTTTCACCGTAGAATCCAACGGCATTTTTTATGGCCTTAACGCTAGCTATAAAATGCCCCTTTAGATAGCACTAATTAGGATAGAAATTAGACCTTTTTGCAAATACTTTCCTAAACCCTACGTTGTGTTACTAAGTCTTAGATCTACCTAGTATTCCTTAGAGAATCACTAGTATCCTAAGGAATACTAATACTAATTAGTAGGTTGTATCTATCCTTAGGATACATTATTCTATAGATTTATAAGGATTTACTTAGAAAAGATAGAACTCCTATTACGCTTATAGGGAGAATTTATACTAAAAGAAGATAGATTCCTTTGCTAGTTTGGCTAGTATTAGACTTCTAAAAACATAGCTTTTTTGTAATAGAAATAGATTCCTTTGCTAGTTTAGCTAGTATTAACCTTTTAAAATATAGAATTCTTTGTAATTTACACTGTTATCTACAGGAAAACCCTTGTTTATCTTACTAACTAACCCTTTATTATACTAAAGCTTATATAGGGATTATAAGATTAGAACGCTGAATCTTAACTAAAGCTAGTTAAAAACTATATAGAATATCTAATTATAAGGATATCTTTACATAGAAGTAATAAGGAATTCCAAGATTTGTTAAGGAATCTTATATAAAGTGCCCCTAATACCGCTTTATTGTAAGTATTATTAAATTCCCTCCCTAAGATTATATGTAAATATATAGATATTCTCACCCTAGAATGGAAAATATACTGGGATAATATACTAGAAAAACGTAAGGATTAGCAGTATATTAATAATTAGGCTGCTTTTGTCCTCTATTAGTATAACATTTTAAAGTGGAAAAACCTCTAACTCTTTAATGCTCTCTATAAAGACTTTAAAGGTTAGACTGCTAATAATTTTTAATAAATTCTAATAATATTATAAAAGGACTTATAGAATTTCCTTCTTACTAATAGTATACTAATTTCGTTAATAAGAGGTTTATAATACGCTACTTCCCTTACTACTTTTATTAATGCATTAAAAGAGTAGATTAAATGCTAGTTCCCTAGTTAATCTATATAATACTAACTATAAATTCCTATTCCCCTATAAGCAAGAAGTATTATTAATGATTCCTAATTAATTAATTAATAGATTTGTAAGGAATCTAAGTTATTAGACTTATTAATATAGAAAGCCTAGGTAAAACCACTAAAGGGGTTAACGCTACTAACAGACCTAACCCCTAACTAAATCCGCTGCATTCTTAAAGAAATTAATAAAAGCTATATAATTAATAAGAAATATAGTAGGAAACTGTATAACTTTATTGTTTTAAAGATAAATATCTTTAAAGATTAATATATATAAAACGATGTTCTATAGATATTATAGGTAAGAGCTTTTCTAATTATACTAAAAGAGAATACTCTTACCTACTATCTTAATAAACTTACTAGAAAAGGATTAATAATTTATAACCTTATTAATGCTATTAGGAATTACTTTAAAACTAAGAGTAATTAGTAGTTTTATTGCATTAAATAGAATAGCATTTCCCTTTAGAAGGTTATTGCTAATAACCCTAAGAAGACTAAGCTTTAATACCTTAACTAAATGCTAGAATAACTTTACTATATTTATTATAGAATCTTTAATGCTTTTATAGTAAATATAGAGCTCTAGCAATAGCTTATTACTACTGTTAGTAGTGTTCCTAAATGTAAGCTTATTATATTTAACCTTGCTCTAACTTATAAAAGAGTTATTAAAGACCTTTATAAATACTTATATACTAATAAATTAATTAAAACATTATAATAGCTATCTTCTACACTAAATGCAATAGAAGATAATAATAAAATAATGTTTACTAATTAGCAATATAAATAACTATCTAATTAGCGCCTTAGTGGCTAATTACTGCAAAAATCACGCTTTCTATATAAATATTTTATATATTAATAAGCAGGATATTAGTTAATATTCTATATAAAATAAGAATAGTAAAAAGCTAAGAATTTCTAGTGAAAGAGTAAGAACTATAAGGGAATTCCCTCTAAACGTAGCTTTAATGCGTTTCTCTTTAAATATAAAGGAAAACCTAAGGTAACTAATACTAAGGAAGATAAGTACCTAGCTTAGAAGGCATTAAACGCCTATATTACTACACTAACGAGTAATACTACAACCCCTAAGCTAATATTTATATAATTTCTTATATATTTATTACTAAATTTATCTAGATTATTTAATTAGATAGATTTCTATAAGAAATTAACCTTTTCTTAAGCCTAATCCCTTTTATACACGCTTAAGAACAATATAACCGCTTATAAATTATCTAGCATAACCCCTACAATATAGAAGAAAACCCCTAAGATAGATTACTTTATTTTAAATAACTAATATTCTAGTAATATTTTCTATAGAATTATACTAAATATAAGAGCAGTAGGGATTTTTACAGTAGGAGCACTATAAGCTATAGCTTTATAAAGGATTATACTACATCTAAAGATTAAGCCTACTAGCTAATATATAGTTAACTTTAGTATAAGTTTAGCAATTTCTTTAGGAATCTTATACGTTCCTACTACCTTTAAAACCATTAAATTCTACGTTTTTAATATAGCTACTCCCTTTCTATTCTATATTTCTAATATAAATTAGATAAATATAAAGCTTAATAACCTTAAAAATATACTAATTTAAGGTATAAAGAAGGTCCTAATTATATAGAAATAGGGACACCCTTA
>SRPW01001238.1:0-11473 GCA_018360225.1 Claviceps pusilla | reverse complement strand
GGGGGGAATTGTGCATCATCGATTCGATGTTGCATGTGAGAGGTTCGTGTTTAGGCAGGCAAGGCGAGACGAGGCAGCTTTCAGGTCTGGTGGGAAAGGGCTGCATGTGTCGTTTACACGCCCCCCTGGTGTTTTGTGGACCGTCATCGTCGTCTTGTTGAGATCTGACTCTATTTATCTATTTTATTATTTTATTATTTTATTATTTTGTTTATTATTACTATTATTATTTATTTTTCTTTTTCTTTCTTCTATTATTCATTTCATCATTTATGTTGTCATTTATTCTATTCTTATTCCATCATTTACTTTCATCATTTATTTGTTTATCCATCTTATTACGTATCTATTCATTCATTCATTCATTCATCTTACTTTTCTATAATTCCCCTGTACATCTTTCGCCCCTCACATGGCCATGCATATTGAGCGTGATGTCTAGGTATCTAGTCTCATTATGCACAGTCTCTGGACGTGGATACCCCGCAGAGGGTAAACAGACACAAGGAAACGAAGAAACAAAAAGAAAGAAAAACAAAATAAGAAAGAAAGAAGGATAGAAGGAAAAAGAGAATGGAGAATGGAGAAAGGAGAAAGGAGAAAGGAGAAAGGAGAAAGGAGAAAGGAGCGGGTAGGGCTGGAGTGTTTTCGGAAACATAAAAGGGTGGAGTGTTTTGGAGAAAAGGAGGCGTTGGAGAAAAAGGGGTGTGGCAGGAAAAATGGCGTGAAAGCGCCTGCAACATTTACCACATAAGTAGGTACTTAGGTATAAACATATGTACATACCTACTTACATACCTAGTACCTAGCTAGGTACCTACCTACATACATACATACAGGCTCAGGCCATTCCAAACATTCGCCATTACGAATCTCGTAGAAAAGGTTTCGGAACAGTCTATGACCCACTGTACTTACATACACAAGTACGCAGAGAGAATGAAAAAAATACTCTCCGTGCCATGCAACAAAGGATTCCCCAGGACGCATTCAGTTCCTTCCTACTATGTACAATGAGTCAGGTTCTTCCCATAAGCCGATATTTCCAGGCCACTCAGTAGTCATGCAAAGAGTAACGCAACGTATTGGAGTCTTTGGCCACGAACCAAGCGGCGGCCAATTCTGAAGTTGGAGGAGGACACAGAAAAAACGAACATGCCTGCCCGCGTACGACGCTCGAGAGTTGCTCCTCATACTTGGTGGGCAAACGATGCGGACGTTTCTGTGGAAAGCGCTTAAAATCCTTCCCATCGTCATGTGTTTGTGTATCAATAGCCCGACGAGTCGCCGAGGGAATCTTGCAACCGAAGCTGGGTTCCCTGACCGAGAGTATAGGCCAACCCGGCCCAATCGATTCTGTCCAACATCGCGAGCAGCTGGCACCCTCCATCCACTGCGTCTTCGGATATCTCGTCCAACATTGGTTCGGCAGACGTTCATTCGTCATTGATTCATATCGGCTATTGGATGTCTTTGTTGTTGATGTTGTCGTTTTTTTCCCTCTTTTGTTAGGGTGGGAAGGGGGGGGGGGGGGGGGGGGGGGGGGGGGGGGGGGAAGCCAAGTACCGTTCTCAGTAGTGCCGTTGTTTATACCTTTTTCCCCTGTCTCAACAAATCCGAGACCTTTGGAGGCAAAACCAGTGCGCTCCTGTCGTTCCGCTGATAAAAGTCACAGAGTGAGATGGCCGTCTGTTCTGGAAGATCTTCGTGTATGAAATGACCAGCATCTGCAAACAATTGCAGTGCATATTTGCCTATTTTTTTGGGAAATATTTTTTTCACAAAGGTGAGTAACTCGGAAGCCTTGATGCGTTTTAATTCCTCTCTCCTCTCTTTTTCTGTCTGTTTCTCTCTTTTTATTTTTCTTTTTATCTTCTCTTTCTTTCTTTCTCTCTCTCTTTCACGTTTTTTTGGTTTTCGGCGAAAAAAAAAGTGGACATGAAACCCTCAAAAAAAAAAAAAAAAAAACGAGATGGGGCTCCCTTACCTTGCATTTGGCCAATGGTCAGTTCAGTATCCAGTCGGTCAGTTCCGGCAAGTAACAAGAGCTTTCCTCCCTTTGCCTCGAGAAACTTTTTACTCAGCCCTGCGAACCAGCCTTCCCAGAAGGCTTGTGTCGTGCCCAGATTCGTCCGCCATCTCCATGGTCGAGAGGCGTCCACAGTCTTGTCTCGCCTCAAGAGCGCCGGCACCGACGTTCGAGCAGACACCGAGTTTCGTATCGTGCGGGATCGTACGTGCCAGTCGATGGCGGTTTCGACGCTGGTGAATCCACCGGGCCTGGTGGAGAGATATGTCTGCATGCTCTGCAGGGCATCCATCGCCGAGCCCTCTACTATATCCAAAACTGCATAGGCCAAAAGAGAAGGGCCCAATGTCCCCATGTGAGCCAGTTCAGTCACGACAGCACCCCCCAATGAGTGACCGACCAATATGACAGGAGGAAGATCCGGCCACCCCATCTGCACCTTGGTTGATTGAATAACCAAGTATAAATCCCCGGCAAGCGTAGCTAGGCGTAGATCTAAATCCGGGCCTTCGGGTGAAACAGTAGATCCATGACCACGACAGTCCATGGCAAGGATGCCAGCTGTCGGGATCCGTTTCCGAATCTCGGAACTGACAACCGCAAAGGAGAGTCCGGACGAGCCAGCCCCATGGTGTGCAACGAACAAGGGACCTTTTCCGACGGGAGACGTCAAGTAAGCATGAAACCGGAGCCCCGGCAACTCGCTAGATTCAAGGTAGAGCTCTCGTTCAAAGTACGTCGTCCAAGGAACTGGCTGCAGCGTTTTGCCCCGGGCAACCCTGCGAGAAGGATCAGCGCCGTTTTGGTGGTATAGACAAGGCAAACGGAGAGAGAATGTGTGTACGGGTGTGTACAGGTGTGTGCGTGTATGTGTGTGCGCGTGCTCATGAGCAAGAAAATAGCATTTCATAAAGGAAGAGGGGACCAGGGACCATGGACATAACAGGAAAAACAAAATGAATAGCAATGAAAATAATAAATGATTTTAATGATAAGACCCCCGTTCGAGAACATACCCTTGGGGGCGAGCGAATAACTTCTGGCTCGGCGTCGGGATAACTGTACCCGTCGACGACACGGATGAAGCCGAGGAAGAGTCGTCATCGTTTTGCTCAGACAGATCGGCCAATGGCTCTCCATTCTGTTCATGATCCTCCTCGTCCAGTTCTTCCATGACGGGCTGCGACGCCAGTCCAAGCTTCGACTTAGCCCATTCCCGCTGTAGATGGCTCATAGTAACGCCGCTCTTTTCTGGGGTATCGTTCAGTTCTGGGTGTTTGAAGAGCAGCGTGAACCCAACGATATGGAGTAGCTTTTTGTGGCTTGCGGTACTGCGAGCGTGTAACGACGACGAGGAGGTGGTCTTTTGTGGCGTGGATACCGACCGGGATCTGGCTTGGCTTGGCTCGAGTTGGGTCGGGGTTGAAAGTTACGGCCAATTCAAATATCGAACAAGGCCTGGAGGATGCACATCCATGTCATTGCCAGCAATGGCGACGAGAAGGAGAAAGGGGGGAGAGAGAAAAAGAAAAGATGCCGACGATTCTCTCTCGTCTTCCAGGAATAAGAAACAATGGTCGGGCCGTTTTGATGTGCTTACCCGGTGGAAGGGGGTCTGTCTGGTACAACAGGGTCCGCCCGCTACTTCCTCCCATATTGAAAAACAATCAGGATATTGCCACTGTGCAGACTAGCATTTCGAGTGTGCTACTTGGGACAGCTGCCGTGGCCAGCAACCGTGTGGGGGAGAAAACCATGTACTGTACGCCGACCTACCCTGTAGCCTGCAGTAGCACGCTCAAACATCTCGGGCTCGTCTGTCAGCCAGGACTCGGGACATCGAGAACACTCAAACACTCGATACTTACGCCTGGCAAATGCTTCTGCGATCGCTCTTCTCACCCAGCCTAGCCAATCCCAGCCCAACTATGATCCATTCAGTCACATATGACAACTCGAACGCCTTACAACGGCTGCTGATATATTCCAGCTGGTCATTATGATAATAACAAAAGTTCAAGTCCCGGGAACGTCGAGACCAACAGAACCCGCAGCGTCGGTTTCCCCATGAATCACGCCACGATCAGGCTACTCAGTTCATCTTATTTTTTTCCCTCTCGATACTTTTATCTTCATCCCCAAGAAACGGGATTGAAATCACGTTTTGAGAGGGGGGGCGCAACAATATTGAGCCATCGGGCAACTTTCCGGCACCACACGTACAAATATACAACATACATGTGTAGATACATAATCGCGTATAATACACATGTAACATAAGAAACAAGAACCACACATGTCACACGCGCAAAGCGTGCCGCCTCCCGGACGGCACTTCTCCGCTGGCCTTTGTCTTTTGCACTCCCAACGAACACTCAGGAGTTCAGGACGATCCGACTCCAGGCCGAGCTTGACACAGGCAGTCCAAGAACAAGGCACATAAGAATAATAATAAGAATAAGAATAATAGTAATAGTAATATAATAATAATAAGAAATAAATGATGAATAAAGAATGAAAAAGAACAGCAACATCCTACCCTCGTCTTGAAGACGACAATACAAGGGGGCGTCCCAAAAATACCTCGATAATCGCCAGACCAAGCTTATATGCAAGGAGGAATACACGTGTCGCTCGGCGTGTATTGCCAGATTAGGCCAAGGAAATGAAAAAAAAGAAGAAAGAAAAAGCAAACAAGAGACAACAAATATGAAAATTAAATATTAAAAAAAAAAAAGGCAAAGGAGCCCTGCATATTACCATTCCACTGCCTCGGAGCCGGCTCCATTAGCCACGACCACGTTATTCCAGTAATAGTAAGTCGACGCGCCGAGCAGCAGCAGCAGCAGCCTGGGTCACGGACAAGGGATGGGGAAGAGAAAAACTAGGAAAAGGGAAAAGGGAGAAACAAAAAAAAAAGAGAGAGAACTCAAAAAGAGCAGGGGGGCAATAGGAAGAGGATGAGCAAAGCAGGGGAGACTGGCCACAATGTAGTGTGTGATTTTGCCCTTATAATAATAAGCTGGGTTTCCCAAGTATGTACATATGTACTTACCCAGGACATAATGGGTAAGTACTTACTTAACGTAGGTAGTCCAGTCACCCATGCTGCCAAGTGGCCAATACAATTCTAGATCTCCCGAGAAAGCTGCCATGTACCAAGAAAAAAACAGATTAAGGCGGGGGGGGGGGGGGGGGGGGTTAGGGGGTAAATTGCCTAACCAACACTTGGCATCGTAAGTATGCTTCCGGCAATGGAATGTACACATGTATGTACGCAGGTTCAGGCCCTTTGGCACCCAGTGCGGCGCGTGCAGCCAGGCAATAATAGATCCTGGCACTTGGTGTACTCGAAATTGCAGCAAAAGCTGTGCCTCGAGTGATGAAAATAAAGCCAAGTACCTGTGTATGTAGGTATGCAGGTAAGTCCCTAAGATGATAAGGAGGCATACATAAAAAGGCGTCCTGATAAAAAAGCGTTCCTACCTTGGGGTGTAATCTTGCATTTGGTGTATCCCACGCCCCGCGATTCTACATACATGATCATGTCGTATGCGTGAAACTGGTCAGTCATGAATAATTTAGCTTTGCTCACGTTACAGCGTTCCGACCTGGGGTTTTGGCTCAAGACATTGGTGCAGCGCCCCAACTGGTCTGACGAGGTAGTGAGGTCATACCGAGCTCCCATGGATGTAGGGTGCCATGTAATGTAGATGACCTGTTGCTGTGTTTCAAAGACTGGAGCTCGAATCTATTTTAGAGGAAAAGTTCAGAGACATTTCAACAGAATGAACTCTGCCGGCGTGGCCGAGGTTGGCAACTGAGACATTGAAGTCCCCAACAGGCAATAGAAAGAGCATGCAAATATGTCGTATGGAGCAAGCCAACAAAAAAAAAAAAAAAAAAAAAAAAAGAAGCAAATATCGCCTTAGCCTCAATGTGGCTCATGAGCAGCATCTTCATCCTCACCCTGTATCAAAAATTACCGTCCTGGTCCAGTCGACGGCTGAATGCAGAGAGGTTCATAGCCCAGGCGATCGGGACCGCATCCCGGATGAAGCGTGCAGTGCTATGCAAGGCCGGCTGTCAATGCAGATGAGGCTATTATGGCGACATGTGTCACACGTTTTTGCTGTGCCTCAAATTGTATCACAAAAGACGAGAAACCCAGTAACGGAAGGGATTTCGTTCACATGAAAAAAAAAGAGGAAAATAAAATCGAAATCTGATTTGACACTGTTCGTTCGATATGCTCGATAAGCCCGTGCCTCGTTTTGGGTGTTTTGGTCTTGGGTCGGACATGGGACATGGGACATGAGACGCGCCAATGCTAATGGGCATAATAGTCATGAGTTTGTCAGACGACCGGGGGCCCGCCCAGCGTGTCTTGTCAAGGAATGAGTGCAACCGTGGTATTTTTTTCCCCTTTGCATCTGGGTCTGGATGGCCAAGGCTGAGCCATCGAGGAATTCATGCGGTGATCATAAACCAGTCGATCCCAACATCTCCTGCGAACTAGTTGCGTCGAACTGAGTTGGAGGCGCTGATGCGAGTGTCCGGCTGGTGAGTAACCTGGGCTGTCTTGGTGGCCGATACATCCAGATTTACATTATTGTACATGTATCCTATACCTGCAGAAAATCCATGGTCGGCGCTCTAGTCTTTGCGCCTCTCATTCGGCAACACATACACACGCACACACGCACACACACACACACCACGGACGCACACACCGTCGGCAAGGAGGGAGATGGATGGTCGGATGATGTGCTGTATTGATGCGGGCCGAATTCCCGACCTCCTCTGGTGGGTTCTCGAAGCCAGGTAAGGAAGATCAAGCACATCCGACAATGATGGCGGCAGCGACGGACGCCTTCCCCCCTTGGGTTTTGGACGAGATGTGAAGCGCGCGCTGCAGGGATTTTGGTCCATGGGACGAATCGTCACAGCGGAGTTTCCCCGAAGTGGACCGCGTAGCATGCAAGTCGCCTGAAAGATAGTTGACGATTCTTCGCTCACTATCTACATGCCTACTTGGGTAGGTAGGTAGACAGGTAGCTTGGAGTGTCTGGGTACCGCAAGTAGATACGCAGATAGATGGGCAGTTGGCGCGTGGCTGCGGACGAGGCGCGATAGGGAGAAGCAGCACTGTCCTTTCTTGGAGTGTCGTGACAAAAAGGAAGGACGGAGGCTGGGAGTTCGGGACATGTAGTCGACGAAAACCCCGAATAAACGGGCCTCGAAATTGCAAACTCGTCATTATTCGCAATACGACACATTGATCCGTTCTCCACCTTTTCTCCTCCGATTCTCTCATGCCCTGATTCTCTGACTTTCGGATATTCTGATTCCTCGATTCTCTGAATGCACAGGCACGCCGATCCATCCCCACGAAAGCGTGATGAGTTGCCTGCTGATTGGGAGATCTGCACCGTCCGGCGTCTTCCGTCTTGCGATTGCATCCAATGTACGAAATAATGTGCTGTCAGATCATAGATGCCTGATGGCTCGGCCCGTACACTCCTTTCCCTCCCCTTCTTAACAAAAGTGCTATTCGTTTGTGTTGTCTTTGGCGTGCTGGCGTGCCATGAGTCATCCGCTGCTTCAGTTTGAAAAGTTTGGAAGAACGTTGTGCAAAGCGTCTAACACATGACTTTCATCGTCACCCCTCCTTCCCCTGTCGGCAGATGAGTCTGCCAAGGCGCAAACCAAGTCGGCCTGCACGGCATTAACGACAGGGTTCCAAGACTTTAATATACTGAACGCTCTCCCGACGAATCTTTTGATTGGTGTTGCTCGAAACGTTTTCCCCTTGCACTTGTCGCCCTCTACTTAGTGTCCACTCTTCGATGCCTTCAATGTTATTTATTGATAACAGGACCAGAGCCAACAACAACAGGTTGCGCGCCGTGATACTGGTAATTGTTGGCCGATTGGCCCCTTTTACCAGATTTCCCAAGAAAAACCACCCCCCCCCCCCCCTACCCCCCTTTCCCCCTTTCTCTCTCCTCGGCCCCTCTTCGGCAGTCATGATGTGCAACTTATACACCTAAGCATTTATAAGTCGCAATCATCATTACTGCAATACCCGATATATCCTCTGCTTTGTGACTGCCAGCAACAAATCACGGATGATTCGGCCGGTTTGCTGACCGAGTTTGTGGATACAGACGTCAACCTGCTGCCTGACGCCCTGGCTTCTCTGGTAGTAGTTTTTTTTTTTTTTTTCGCGGCGTCAGACTATTCTTGGATTAGTCATGGACTTTGATAGTGCGAATGCCGAAACCGAAGCGCTAGCCGTAGAAGAGCACCGCCGCGCGGAAGGCTTTAAATCGGAGATTTAAAACGATCATTCCCGTTGTGCTGGATGCTATTGCACCGCCAGATAGGCAGAGGAAGCATGCCACCGCGCGCAAAGAACGGGCCACACGAGTCCGGATGGTAATGATGACCCTTCAAACGAGCTATTGCATAATGCAAAGGTACGATGATGAGCCCCTGCCATCATAAAACAGGCGGTAGGGTATATATATGCTCCAGGCCCCAACGGGCAAAGGTGGGTAGAACCCTCCAAAAGGACTGGGTCATGACAGCGCAGAGAGCTTTGCTATCCGGGCAGCACTTTTTTTCTATCCGGGCAGCAGTCCACTTTTCCTCGTGCATCCACCCCCTACTTTCATTTCCACACCCTTTGCAGTGTTACCCATATAACCAAATGGAATTTACTGTAGTAAAAAAATTCTCACAAGAATCATCGCATTGAAGCTCACCACCTCGCACCGCACCACACACTTATTATGACCTCTTAAAGCCTAATTTATATATCTAATGATGCCTTAGAGGGCTCCTAAACCTCTTCCAATAGTGCTCCTAAGGATTATGATAATAATTATAATGATATCTTTAACCTCCCAGCTGATCATAATGGCGGCGGCGACCCTGCATTTAACCCTATCTTTAATAATAATGCAAGCGAAGTCAATAATATAAATAATTTAGATTTAGGTACCCTTAATCCTTTTGCATTATCTAATAATAAGGTCTAAGATCCGCTTTATGAATTCGATTATTATAATAATAATCCTTCCTCTAAAGAGGAAGAGGAGGATCCTAATGACGTTAATCTTAATAATAGCTTAGAGCAGCTTATCCCCCCTATGCCAGAATCTCTATATTTTGGCACATTTAAGGAAATGTTTTAATTCTTATAGGATTTTACAAAATATAATGGATTTTGTATAGTAAAAAAGTCTATTATAAAAAGAAAGAAACTAAGGAAAGAATTCGTTATATTTAGCTACATTTAATATAACTGCAGCGCCACAAGGCTGTCGGAATCCGTTAGCCTTTGCTGCACTAAAACCCGACTACTAGGATGCAAATTTCAACTAAAAATACGATATATCTCTAATGCAGGCGACATGCAGTGGTACTATGAAGTACTTCACATACAGCATAATCATAGCCAATCCCTCAACGCGTCCGCACACAGCGTTCACCGGCGGTTCTTGGCAGCACAGAACCAGCGAATTCAGCAGCTTTTAGAGCTTCAAAGCCTTAGGCCTTGTGAGATTTGTAATATCTTACAATCCAAATTATCTAATTATAATGACTTTATATAGAAGGACCTATATAACATATAGTATTAGCTCTTAAAGGAAGATCTTATAACGTTATCCCTAACGCAACGCTTTATTTAAATCCTTAAAGCTGAAGACCTCCCACATGAAATTAAGCTAGATAATGATAATCACTTACAATTAGTCTTCTAGACTTATCTAGAAAGCATCAATAAATAGAAGATTTTCCCAGATGTTTTTGCGATTAATAATATATACAATACAAACCGCTATAAGCTTTATCTTTTTAAGGTAGTTGGTATTACTAACTAGAATACTATTATAAATATTGGCTTTAGCTTCTCTTCTAGCGAAAAAGAAGAAAGCTATCGCTAGTTATTATACAAGCTTAATAAGGTTCGCTAGTATCACTACATTCAACCCCCTTCCGTTGTCATTACGGATATAGAGTTTGCCTTAAAAAACGCTTTATTAGCTATTTTCCCCTTAATACAGCAGCAGCTCTGTTAGTGGCACGTTAAAAAAAACGTAAAAGCACGAATTTTCTCATGGTGGAACGCTAATACTAATGATGCTAATAAGCCAAATTCTGCCAATTCTTAAAGCAATAAAGACTCTAGCATAATACGCAGTATATATAATTAAGCTAAGCATATAAGGGATTCCTCTAATGAGCAAGAAAGCGATAAAGAGGAAGACCCTAAGGCCTTTAATAATTGCCCTTAGGGCATGCTACTTGCCTTTAAGAAACTGCAATAAGCTAAGCAATGTTATGACTTTCGCAATATTTAGCGAAAGATGCAGACTATATATACAAAGCACTAAGAACATATACTTAAGTATATCGATAAAGTGTATATAGTTTAGCGGAAGCAGTGGGCACACTGCTACACACACTATTATCTTAATTTTAGCATTAAGGCAAGCAGTATTGCAGAATCATCGCATTAGGGTATTAAATCCTATTTAATTATAGGCAAAGGCTACCTTTACATAGTATTTAAGGCATCTAGGGCATACATTAAGTAAAAGCTTCGCAATTATGAGCAGAAGGTTATAGCTTAAAGCATTACAATAAGAAGATCACATACCAGAAGAGAGTAGCTTAGCGACTTGCATTTGTAGATATTATACGTTGCAGTGAAGAAGCTTATCTCACAATATTATCTTGCGCTAGCACACACAAAGAATATTCAGCTTTTACCTTAATGCAAGCCTCAGACCTGCAGCTTCACTCTCTAATTTGCCCTCCCCTATACTTATAATATCCTTTATAAGCTTAAGGTAAAGGAGGCTCTAAGCAAGCTTAAGATCCCGCGCTGCTAGTGGAATTATAAGCCTCATAATGCTTATAGCTAATACCGCTTAATCCGAGAGCCCTTAGAGACTTAAAGCAGGTCCATTTAAATAATCGCAAATAATAAGAAGAAGGCTAGAATGCCTCCTTAATTACCCTTATCACAAGCAGCAGCCTAGCTGAACCTAAGTATCTAGCGAATTCTATTACAAGATAAGGTTATGCTATAAGATCTAGCTATAAAGGAGGCAAGAGTAGCCAGGAAAAAACCAATAAAGACATCGCGACGCCAGCTAAATTATACTATAAGAGTATCATAAGCAGAGGATATAATTAGGCAGCTATCTTTACGTTAGCAGCCTCCTTAGAGGCTAGATTATGCAGTTCCTTATTAATAAGCATCATTACAAGCAGTGCCTCTCTTATAGGCTGAACTATAGCGCCTAGAATAATTATCAGGCTATAAATATATACATATTATAGATCTTAAAAAAAAACACCGGAAAACGCGTTTTTAGGCGCTACACTACGAAGAGAATGCATTAATTTTTAGAGATAGAGATAATT
>SRPW01001237.1:0-11477 GCA_018360225.1 Claviceps pusilla | reverse complement strand
TTTTTTTTTTTTTCGTTTCCATCTTCAATAAATAAAACTTCTGGCAAACATACCGGAAACCACTGGGAGTCAAGCCCTGAAACTCATCCGTCAACCCCGGCAGGTCAGTCACGCGTAGGGTACTGGCAAGAGAGCCCTTCATCGAGGTAAAGTTGCTGAGGATGGGCGGATTGGGCCTAGGGAGACCGTACTGGAGGGCCGAAGAGATGACGCGGATGTTTTGGGCCTGGGAATACGCATACGAAGTGATGACTTGCGCATAGGGGTCGCTGTTGGACTGCACGGCGAAGTGGTAAAAGGCGTTGTTGACGGCCGTCGAAGTCTCCTTGGTGAAAGGGAACGTTTGAGTACCAGCCCACAGCTTGCCCTGCGGGTATGTGGCCAGATCGAATCGGGTGACGATGCCAAAGTTGTTGCCGCCGCCGCGCAAGGCCCAGTATAGATCGGCATAGTCGGACTTGTGACTGACTTGACGGATGGAACCATCGGCAAGCACGATCTGAGATTGATTTATTTATTTGGTGAATTCACATCATTTCATATGACGGAGGGGTGGAAGACAAGCGAAGAGGATTTCAGCATACCTCATAGCTGTGGACATTGTCGCAAGCCCACCCGTGCCGGTTGGAGAAGAAGGACATGCCGCCGCCGAGGGTCAAGCCGCCGATGCCAATGCCAGACACCCTACCGCCGATGACGGTCAAGTTCATGGGAGACAGCTTGTCGTAGACATGGTTCCATAGATTGCCGGCGCCGACTGACGTCTGTTTGCGGTCCGCCGAGAGGGAGATCCGGTTCAGAGCCTGCAAGTCGATGGCCAGGCCGCCGTCGATGTTGGACGCGCCGGCAAAGGCAGCGTGGCCGCCGCTCTTGACGGCAAACACGCACCGGGTGACGCGCGCCGTCAAGACCGCCAGGGATACGTCGATCGCGGACTCTGGCGTGAAGCGGCAGGCCGGCAAGGTGCGCTGCTGCTGTTGCGACCAATATCGCGACTCCTCGAGGGCGTAGACGGAGCTGCCGGGCCGCGAGAGTTGTTGGGGGCGCGCGTGGGCGAGGAAGCCGCACTGTTTCTGGGGGTCAGCTGAGCCCGTCTCGAATGATGGATCATGCTGTTCATGTCCATGTCTTCAAAAATATTGGGGTACCTCCTACAGCAACGGCACAGCCAGACCGGGGCACCACCAAGGGACGAGCCTTGTCGCCATCGTGATCCAGATACGACGAGATCTGACCTTCAACCTCGGTCAGGGTCAGTCCTGCTGCGAGGGTGCCGCTCGACATTGCCAGTACCAGCAACGGCGGCCGCATCATGCCAAGTTTCTAGCCTTCTGGCTAAAGCAGCGAAGCAGCGAAGAAGTGAGCAGTGAGCAGTGAGCAGTGAGCACGGGGGAAGCCGTCGTGCAGAATGAAGACGGCGGATGCCTAGTATGACAGGTGACTGTCATGGTCACGGAAACGACATCATGCCCTCGACAATATATAGAGTCATGGATCATCGATCGGCGTTGACCCTGTGACGCCCAGCTTTGCCCCAGATTGCCCGGCCTGCGTCCTGTCACATACATGGATGTTGCTGATGCTTACCGTGCTGATGGTGGATGAAGCAGATGACGCGGAATATCGATATTGACAGGGGTGAAGTCCCCGACTGATTATTCGGCCAGGTCCCCGAGTGATAAGATGTTGAATGGATTACTGTAGGGTGGCTACTTAATGCCCAGGAGAAACCTGGTTACTGTTGTTATTTGCACGAGCTGGAAATAGCGCAACCGCGAGGTCTACTTGCATTTGATATTGTAGCCAGAATTTGGTTCTTCTTCTTCTTCTTCTCTCTGGCAAATTATATCACTGGTAACTTGTAAGGGTGTGTGGCCCCCCTGGTGCGATGCCTCTAGCTATTTCTGCCTACATAATTGTACATATGTACATGTCTTTCTACGAAAGATAAAAGCCAGAAGAAGAAGAAGAAGAAAGATAGCTGGCTATGGCGTGGTATTTCCGAAGTGGCCGCCGTTCCTAACCGGCCGAAGCACGCATAAAAAGGTTGGTGTGAGAGTTTGTGACTCTCATCGCATGCAGCATTCGCGCGATTCGTACCGCAAAGACGTCTGCGCCCCTTCTACGAGCTGGAATTTGTTACCTTTCAAACGAAGGAAAGAAAAAAGAACCTAATGCCTTAATCATCCGGAATCAGGTCAATATTTCGCCTTTTTCTTTTCCCTCAGTTCAGGGGGGGGGAAGTAAAGGTCGAGGGAAAAAAAAAGCATCTCTGGTTCGAAGCGACGTGCCGAGTGAGTGGCTGACCCAAAAAAACACCTAGCAATTGCACGTTTCGATCGTGCGGCCTCCGGGTTATGAGCCCGGCGCGCTTCCACTGCGCCAAATTGCTTTTTGGCACCAATGCTTTGAAAGCTCTTATTTGGGTATATGAATCTGGAAAGCTTATCTCTACAATCATTGCCTTTTTAGAGCCAAGTACCTAGGTACCTAGCCGCACATTCACGCGCCGTGGGCAGCTGACGCGCAGAATGCTCTAGAAATTGATGATATTATCGCTATTCTAAGTCTCTAGTAATTTACATACAAAAGAAAATAAGTGGTGAATGGTGCGCACAGCCGCAGCCCTTGCGTAGCGCGGGTTTATGATAATCCGCGTATTGATTAGGCTCCACCTATGCGTTCCGGGCAACACACCCCCCAATTGGAGCGTAACTAACTAAGGAAGGCAGCTCTAATTACACAGAGTAGAGCATATGGTAGCATTTACGAAGGTGAAGTTAAAGTAAGGTAATGAAGAAAAGTAATAAGCTAAGGTTATGTAAAGACCGTAGATATTATAATTTCCCCTTATTAACTGCAAATTCCTTCTTTTCTTCCCTCTTTATAAGCACCTTTTTTATTATAGTTAGTTAGTCTAACTATCGTCGCCGCCGCTGCTATTATGCCTTCTTTAAGGTTAGGGAAGGTTCTCTAGGAGGATACCTAGTAGGCACTCCCTCTAGAGGTCTCCTCTAAAATTTTTTTTACTTTTAAGGCTTATAATACTAATAAGCCTCTTGTGCCCCCTCTGTCCTCTCCGCCGCCCCCCCTGTCTCCCCTATTGCCCCCCTTAAGTCTATAGCGCTCTAAGGGTAGCTAGAAGCCTCTCCCCTCCTAAGCGTATAAAGGTCATAGGGGCTCTACTCTAAGGACTCCCTTACTACAAAGAAGAGAGCAGATAGTAAGTCTTTAGGACGCTCTAACTTTCTCTTAATAACTTTGCTAACTCTATAAAGCTAGCATTGCCTGCGTTTTGCAGTGCGCAGCGCCTTATACCCTACTTAGGGTATATAAGGGCTGCCATTACAGGTAAGGGTAATAGCGGAAGATGCTATAAGACTAGGTCTAGAAAGTCTCTAAGATGCTTCTTATGTAAGTTAGGCAATCACTATTATAATAACTTACACCCTATTATAGTTCCCATCACTAAATAAATACTAATAGCGCAGGGTTGCAACTAGAGGGTGAGCTTTCCTCCGCTACATGCCTTAATTCCACCGCAGATACTAACGCTTTCTCTTCTCCTTAGCTGTACAATTAGTGCCATTAGGCACTAAAGTTACAGCTAAAACTCCTTACAGAACCAGACTCCATGTATAAGGGTACGCCCTATATTAGGGCTAATAATGCTGCTAGGGGCTTATTAGCAGCGGAAAGGAAAGCTAAGGTAGCCGCAGTAATGGCCGGCGTAAAGGAAGTTATTAAAAAATATATATAAAAGCGCTATTAAAGTCTTATTTCTTTAGAGCTAACGCGCACCTTGTATTGTGCTTAGTGCTTGCTTTTGCTTTTATCTTCCTTTTTACTTTACTCTTTTGCTTTGCTTTTTACGCTATTGCCTGCCTTAGGCAGATCTTATTTACCTCAGCAGCTCTTTCGCTGTCTAAGGGGAGAGCTCTTATATATTTTTTAGGGCAATATACCTAATGCCCCCCCTTTTTGTGTGCCTATGCTATAGCCATGACTTTATATGTGTAGCGCGTTTTTAAGTTATCTAAACGCAGCGTTTAATTTTCTTAGACTTAGCACTTTTTAGCTCTTTTGTTGACTAGGAACCGTGCGCATGTTTATCAGGCCAAGCATTCCTCTAAAGTGTTCGAATTGCTGCCAATTAAGCGCCTTAGTAAATCCGTCTATAGGCATCTCAGCCATGGGAAGATATTCAACCTTAAAGCTTCCACGCTTATATTCCTGCTTCAACCACATATTATGTATATTAACATAGCGCAGATAAGTTATAAGTCTCTTACTCTCATTAAGAATGAGGCGAATTATCTGTTAGTTATTACAGTGGATTACCCAGTCCTTATATGCGTTAAATTAGATGTCTTTAAAGAGGCGCTACAGACTAACGGTTTTATACGCGGTTTATAATAAGGAGAGCAGTTCTGCCTCTATTATTAAGGTCATGACTATCAATTAACGTATTGCCTTCTAGATTATAGGTCCTCCAAAAAGCGTAATAAGATATCCCTATAACAAGCATTGCATGCTTACATCGTTAGCAAAGGAAGCGTTGCTTACTATCTAGATTGCTCGCATTTCTCCCACACAACCAAACTTAAGGGCGAGGTGTTTTATAAGGACTAAATATCTAATCGCTTAGTCTGCTGCCCTAATATGCTCTAGTCCTAGGTTTATAAGGAATTGCGACAATTTCGCTGCAGTATACGCAACGTCAGGCCTTATTATAATCGCTGTGTAGAGAATTAACCCTATTTTTTCCTAGTACGCTCTTACGGTCTGCTTGTCAGCTTCTCCCTTGCGCTTTTAGTACTCTATAGCCGGGATTAGAATAGCAGGGAAAGATCCATTGCCTGCTTAACTGAATTTTTCTCTGATTTTACTAATATACGCTTCGTGGCTTAGGTAAATCCTTCGTTTTTCTCTATCGCAGAGCACCTAAATGCCTAGGAAAAAACGCACGTTACCTTTATCCTCTAGTTTGTACGCGCTCTTAAGTCCTTGGATTAGCTTTTCTGCCTTAGTTAATTATTCCTTATAGAAAGCCATAATAATGTCATCCACAAAGAACATTACAAATACATCGCGCTCTTTTATATAGAATAAACAAGGCTCCTCTAGGCATGCTTTAAGCCCTAGTTCTTTAAGCTTTGTGCTTAGCTCCTCGAACCATAATTATGGTGAGTCTCGTAGTCCATACAACGCTTTAAGTAATTCTACGCATTCATCTGCTATCTTAAAACCTTTAGGCAGCTCACATATCACTAGTATTAAATTCGCGCTTTGCCTTGCATATAAAAACGCGTTTTTCACGTTGAATTGCCTTGTTTCGAGATCAAACCTAGCCACTAGAGCCATGAATATTCTAAAACTATACGCAGCGAGCGTTGCGGCATAGGTTCGTTCGATTGTGGCCTTTTCTTATAGGTCTCCTCTCACATAAATCCAGGCTTTACATCTCTCTAGAGTTCCCTTCTCATTGAATTTATATGTAAAAACCCACTTTAATAGTATTGGCCTTAATTGTGCTTGTGATCGCTTAATTTGCTTCTATATGCCTCTTTCCTTAAGCTTCATAATCTCTTCTTTCATTGCTTTAATCCATTGCTCTTACATTAGGTAATTTATAGCTTTGCGATAATTCTTTAGAGGCTTTGCGAGATCCGACTAATAAACGGTTTTTAGTTGTATTTTTTCTTTAAGGTGAGCTCTATTCTTATTGTCGCACTGAGCGTTAATTACAGCGAACACAGTCTTTATGCTCTAGTTATTATAGTCTTCGTCCTTAAGCTAATTAGGCCACAGACTTAACATCGATTTCCATAAGCAGTTAATAAGGTAATGGTTGGGTCTTCTCTTACGCAAGATATCCTAATTTTGAATGCGTCCCTCGCTTTCTAGCTTCTAAAGTTAAGCGCTCTAGTGCGTTACTGGTTATGCCTAGGAGCTCTCTCCTTCCTAAGTTTGCTAGGGTAGTGGCGCGTCTTATAAGTCTTAGAGGGTAGCTAGTCCTTACTAACTCTATGACGCATTTATCTAATGCATCGAGTGCTCTAAGTAACAATAATGAGCTTCTGTCTTGTCTAATATCTAAGTGGTTATTTCGCCTTTAGCAGCAGGTTCGTTTTTATTGCCTTAATCCTATGTATATTGTTCTGGAACCGCAGGATTGTCTAGGTCTTGTTAACCCTTAATAATTAAGCTCTGTTAGCTCTTATAACTAAAGCTCATAGGAGCTTCTCCTTAGTGTGCAGTCTGCTCTACAACTACATGATCAGGCGTTGCCCGGGGAGTTTGAAGTCCAAAAATGCATTCGTGAGCCTCTAAGGGTGCTTTATTAGAAACCTCTATTGCGTTAGGCGCTTCCACCCCTAAGTTCGAACTCTTTAGGCGTATTTATTCTATTCCTAGCAATTGCTCTAGTAGTAATAGGAGGAGATTAACTTCTTCGTCGAGTTCTGTGTCTATTTAAAGAGCTTAGAATTACGCTTCTAGCTTAGGGACTGATTGCACTTTAGCGCTTTCCTTTCTTAGATTATAAAAGACTTTCTCATTAAAGGTCACATTCCTCATTATTATTACCTTCCTTAGTAAAGGGATCTATATACAATAAATCCTTAAGGCCGCGTAGCCCACTAAATATCCGATATAGCCTCTAGGGCTTGTCTTAAAATGCCGTCTATTTCTATTAGCTTTACGCTCCCTTAACATTGGAAAAGCGCAGCATCCATATGCGTACAAGCCGCTCCAATCTGGTCTTAGGTCTGCCGTGTACGCTCTTATTAGCAAATGCGCATTATCACAGAACCAGCTCTTAAGGACTTTAATAAGCGTTTTCCACTCTAATTGCTACATTAGACTTATATTATACAGGAAAGCTACAGCCTGCGTGCTTTCTAACCATAGGTTTAGTGGGAGCCCTACGCTATAGAGCATAGCAATAGACTTTGTTGTAATTATCTAATTCGCTCTTTCTGCGTTTCCATTTAGCTCATAAGTGTATAGCAGAGGGCACTCCAATTCTATGCCTTTAGATCGCGCCCACGCTTAGAATGCTATGTGGCCCTGCTTTAAAATCACTGCTCTTTCGTTGTCCTACCTATATCTTACGATTAAGAGTCTAAATTGCCTTAATACCCATCGTTTAAAGTAAACTAATACGTTGAAAACTGTCTTAAGGGTCTTGTTAGAAAGCGCGTGCACCTATATTATCTTACTATACTTATCTTTAAAGACAAGCAGCCACCTTATACCATTAAAGCTCTCTAGGTAATCTTAAAGATCCCAGTGAACGCGCCAGAAAGGCCTAGGAGCCTGCCTTTTTAGTTGTTTTCGCGAGATTACGCGTTTAGTGTGTGTAAGCGCACAGGCATCACAGTCTTTGCGCTCCGTTCCTTAAATTCGCACACCCCTTACATGCAAAGCAAGCTTGCTTAGAGCGTCTTTACCTAGGTGGCCGGATCGCAAATGCTAAATCTCTTCTTTATTAGTACGTGGCAAGCTTGGGTCTCTGCTAGGATACCAGCGCCGCAAGCTGTGTGTGTATGTGTTGTATAATCTTATCGTAGAAAACACAACTAGAGGGGAGCACAAAATTGTCTTTAAGGGAATTTTTGGATAGTTATGAAGAGGCTTATATTTAAGGAACACAATATTATACTTTCTAATAAGGTTAGCAAGCACTACACTTTATTCTATAGGTCTAAAGCATAAAGTGCTATTAGATCTGCAATACCACACGCCCTTCTTTATTAGACGACTCTCTAATACAATATTTACATAAAATCCCTCGACAACTGCTACATCCATTAATATGAGGTCTTCCGTTAGAGCACCGTTTTTCCCATTTAAAATCTTTCTAAGCACACGAGTCCCTCTTCCACTAATCTAGAAGGACGTTGTTACTGCCTTAAGATAGTCATTATTAGTGGGTTTAAACGTTCTAGGCTCTAGAAGGTTAATGCTGTTAACTATATACATTGCTCTGCAGTTATTAAAAAGAGTGCTTTTTAATAGTGTGTGCTCCTTACGCTCTAGGGTTGTGAAGACTGCCTTTAGTGGTTTATCTACGCTAACTAAGTTAGGGTTAAGAATTGCTGCTAAGATTGCTCCAGGGAAGCCTCCTTTATCTTCGCGTAAGGCCCTTTCAGTCCATCCATTTTTCTTAATATTAGCGCGGAGGGTCTCCTAACGAGAGCTCTCGTAGCTTTGTTTAGCCTTGTTGAGTTCGTCTTTTGTTAGCTTGTAATAGAGGTTGGTCTCTTTCCCTGTAATAGCTTGATATAGAATCTTGCATTCTTTTGGCTTCTAAGCGTGCCTTCTACGCAATTTTCTACACGGACAATCGTGGCTCTTTGTTGCCTTTTTAGCCTTGCTCTTATTCTTATTATCAGAGCGTGTGCCTAGTGTGGCGTGGACTCCTTTTCCTGCTAATGTCTTAAAGATCTAAGTCGCCTTGTAGTATCTCACGAATTCGTTAGCAATGCTCTGTAGCGTTATCTCTTTAGGAAGAGAATCAGAGTATTTAACGAGTTTAACGAGCTTTGCTCTTGCCTAGGAAGGCTTGAAGTGCGTTCTAACCGCTTAAAGGAAATCGCGGATTACATTCGGTCCTTAGACCTTATTAATATTGTTCTATAGAGCTCTTTAATAGAGCGTATTCTATAATTCAATCCAGCGGTTAGGTTATGTATTTACGCGTTTAGCCTCCTAAAGGAGTGCGAGGTAGCGCGTTACTATCTCTACTTTTATAATTATATCTTCTGGTGAGAATCGTGCCTTAAGGTGCTTAACAATCCTTCTTAGAGGGATTTCTCTCTCTTTAAGGTTACCTTGTAGAGAATCCAATACTATAGAGTACGTGTTTGGTTCAATAGAGCTTGCTATCTAGGAATAAAGAGCTTAATCTTTCTTTTCCTACTCTTTGTATTTATAGAAAGCAATCTCCCCTTTATATCTATAATACTAAAGAGCTTTGTTTATTGTGAATTCGCAACTATCTATAGAATGCTTTGCAATAAATTAAATATATTCATCTTCAGTAATAGCTCTTAGCTTCCTAGGAAAGTTTAATTCTTTTTCTAGAAGCATAGGGTTTACTTTATCCTAAATTAATAACCCTTAAGCCGCTCCCTTAAGAGCTTTGATCTAGTCATTCTAGTGCTCTATAGATGCGAGCTTCTTTGTTAGCACTGGAATCTACGAACTCGTAATAGAGGTTATCTTACTATTGAAAAGAGAAAAAGAGATTTGAACACACACGTTCAATGATATAGGCGCGCAGCGTTAGTTATAGGGAGTCTCTTTAACTTCCTCCCAGGCTTATAACTAACGCGCAGAATGCTCTAGAAATTGATGATATTATCGCTATTCTAAGTCTCTAGTAATTTACATACAAAAGAAAATAAGTGGTGAATGGTGCGCACAGCCGCAGCCCTCGCGTAGCGCGGGTTTATGATAATCCGCGCATTGATTAGGCTCCACCTATGCGTTCCGGGCAACAGGAGCACTTCCTCTCTTCCCCCCCTTTATTTCTTGTGCCATGGAAATTTACCTGGCTGTCGTGCCGGTGCATCCCTCACAAAGTCACGACGCTCCTCACAGCTGCCTGCTGCAGAACAAGGCCCCGGCGCCACCAGACGTATCATTATAATGCAACAAGAAGCTGCGGGTTGCTGAAACGTACAGATCGGGACTTCGATAACACCAGGCGAATCACTACTCGCCAATTTACCACCACCTTGCTTGCTTGTGTCTCCTCGGCCGCCCGCCCATCCCAGAAAGCAAGCCCAGCCAAGCCAATCCAGCCAACATGAGCGGTTTAGACTCTCCTGAAATCTCGGCGGCCTATGCTGATGTGCGCAGCGACAAGAATGCCATCAACTGGATGCTCATCTCGAATGCGGCATCTACCGGCAATAAGCTGGCCCTCAGCAAGACGGGCACGGGTGGCATCTCGGAACTAGCTGCGGCGCTGGACGATGGCGAGGTGCAATATGGCTACGTGCGCGTCGAGTATGCCAACGACAAGGAAAGCACGCGCGTCAAGTTTGTGCTCGTGGTCTGGATCGGCGAAAACACAAAAGTGATGCGCAAGGCCCGCGTCAGCGTGGAGAGCGGCGACGTGAAGCGCATTCTGGCGCACCACAGCATTGCCGTGACGGCCAGTGATCGCACCGAGCTGGAAGAGCAGGATCTTGTGACGAGGCTGCGCAAGGCTGGCGGCGCCGACTACAATGGTGGACGTGGCTGAGTAGTAGGAGAGCGGAAGAGGGAAGGGAATGGTTTTGGTGACATGATCCACGCCCACAAAGGGCTAGATGCGACACATGTCGGAATATTGGTTTATTGCGATGGAATAAAGAAAAAGAAAAGAAAAGAAATAAATGAAAAATTGCCAATACGGGTCCAGATCAGTTTGGGTAATACAAGTTGCGAAAGAGTCCCAAGATGGGATGAGCATGTCAAAACCATCATCAATATTTTGATTCTAGTCGGTCGCGTGAGCGGCGGGTGAGCGGCGGGTGGTCGCAGGGCCGACCCGTCAAATCGGGCTCGTGGTCTGATCAAATGCTGAGGAATCTGGCGCGACTCGCCATTCGCGATTGTGCTTCTGCCAAAGTGTCGCTCGCATCTTGGACGCGCTGGAAGGTGAAACAGCCACGAGATCGGGCGTGCTGGTTGTGACTGGGTCAAACACCACATTACCACAAGCTTTTGCAGTGAGTCAGTGACACGCAGCTTTTTGCGGAGTCTGTTCTGTAGGGAGGGGCATTCGATCGTCCATGGGACTCTGGGGCGGCAATTCTCTCATGCTCGGAGCAACTCTCCCGATTGAGCGTGCCGCTGGCCCGGCGGTCCGGTGAAGCAACGAGTTGGCGGTCGGCGTGGTACGGTGGTGTAGCATGATGAGATGCGGTGGCATAGGAACGAAGACGTTCCGAGTTGGTTTGTTTCGGTGTCGGGATGATGGGATGATGGGATGATGGAAAGTGCTAGACGAAATCGCTTTGCAATGCCTCGAATCCACTCCCAGGTGACAATTTGCGCCCGGAAGGAAGGCAGCAAGGAGAGAAGGAAGGTAGGAAGGACAGAAGGACAGAAGGACAGAAGGACAGAAGGACAGAAGGAAAGAAGGAAGGAAGCAGAGAAGGAAAGAAGGACCCGTAGCAGAAGCAACCAGGGAACATTCAATCTATCAATGTTTGGACGGCAACAGGCAATATGCAACAGGCAGGGACTACTTTGCATTTCGACAGCGGGCAGGACCGCGCAGATGCGTGCAGCGGTCCTTCTCATGTCATCCGGCACTGAGCCAACAACTTGAGCCAAAATGATGAAGATTCAAGCTTCGGGAATACCTACGCATGTACACTGCACTGTATAAATGTACAATACGCCCGAATGACAGCCGCGCCACAGGCCACTCCCCACCTTAACAAAAAAAAAAAAAAAAAAAAAAAAAAAAAACC
>SRPW01001236.1:0-10000 GCA_018360225.1 Claviceps pusilla | reverse complement strand
TGGTCGGACAAGCTGGCATGCCAGCTCCAGCACCTCGGCCGCGCGGACCCAAATTGAAATTTACAGCTGAGGACGATCAGCTTCTCATAGAATTGAAGGAGCAAAAGAACTTGACATGGAAGCAAATTGCAGATTTCTTCCCCGGCCGCTCTTCGGGAACTCTACAAGTTAGATATTGTACAAAGTTGAAGGCCAAAACAACCCAGTGGACCGACGAAATGGTACGTTTGTCTGCTCCGGACGCTCCTACTTTCAACCTTTCTTTCTTTCCTCCTGTCCTTTCCCCCTCTTTTTCGTCCAAAGTTTTGAGAAGAAGATGGCCCATCTATTCACGGAATGGATACGGCGTCTAATTCATGAGCCGCGACTCTGTGGATGAGAAGGAAGTCTTGTATGATCCCATCAGTGATAACAACAGCACGACCATGAACTAACTCGACTGCTCTTTTCCCACCCACTTTCTAGGACCATAAACTACGTACAGCGCTTGCCGATTATGAGACCGAAAAGTGGCGTATCATAGCCCATAAAGTAGGAAATGGTTTCACGCCCGCCGCCTGTCGTGAGCGTACAATGCAAATGATGGGCGAAGAGGATCCAGATACTACTTGGCAGTCTTTATCACCACGATCTGCATCGGGACAGGAAGAATCAGAGACGATTGAACTGCCCCAGATACACCGGCCATGGCGCGACTGAAAGAGGAAGAAGCTCTATGAAATGAATAGCCGCTTATCCCCTCCCGCACCCCCCCTTTTTTTTATTTTTTACTTCGATTCGTATTTACAAATGAAGCGTGCATATCAAAGGGGTCTGGACATTGGAGCCGTTTTCTTTCACGATGCCCATGCGGCATTCTTTCACATTGCATGTACACATTCGCCAAACCTGGCCCATGGAGATGGACAAGAAATTAAAAAAAAAAAATCATAAAAAATGGAACACTTTTATGCTACCACTTTCTATTTCTGGCGGTGCAAAAGGCAGAATGATTCATTTGGGAAGCGTCTTCCATATGAGCGCGGAAAAAGCAAAAAGTGCGAATGATAACCCGCTGTTGCTGATCTGGATGCACGTAGATGGCAGCGTAACATCTGCCGGCAGCCATTGCGGCGTGGCTCTTTTGTTGTTGGACACAACCACTCAAGCAGAGCGAGCGTCTCATGATTGGCAAGGCTTATTAGTGTGTGTGTGGGTGGATGGATGGGTGGTGTGTCGTTTCGACGACTTGGAATTTCAGACACACCCCCTCCACATTTCTGTTAGTAACCACCGGACGCTATATAACTGTACGACATGGACCCTGGAGGAAAGGTTACCCGCATTACAGTACCGACTAGATACTTTGGGCGCCAGATACTCGAGGTAGATGGCCTCCCACTGTACGTATGTAGTGAGTTGTCTTGAAAGAGTAATTGGCGGGGGAAACTGACCCTAAAAACAACAACAAAAAAAAAAAAAAAAAAAAAAAAAAAAAAAAACAACCAATTTTGCACAGGATCGCCTTCTCGTTTAGGGCTCATCTCGATTCAATCCAGGCCAATTACACCACGTCAAGCTTTTTGGCCAGCGTTTCCTTATCCATAATTTCAACCTTTTCAATCAAATCGATTAGACCACGATGCACAGAGACATCCAGGCTGGGGTCCAAAAAGGCAGCCGTGTCAACAATCCAGCCGTTGAAGTCTCTGATTTCCGTCGTCTTGCCAGCCTCCACATCTTGGAGCATAGAGCTTCGGTTGTCGGCCACTTTTTTGCCAAATGCGTAGAGCTTAGACTTCAGGTTCGGTAGAGAGAACCTTTCCGTCAGGTCTCTTCGTATCTTGACCAGACAGGTTTTCTCTGGGACATTGCAATCATCATTCTCGCGAGACTGTGGGAGGGGTTGCTGAGCATACAAAGAGACTAGCATGTCCGTGCTGGTATCATGATTGATTAGCGCCTGCAGCACGGCACCCGTTTCCCCGAGCACCCTGTCCAGCAGGCGTACCAAGGGGTCCATTGGATCACTGCTTGTAAACAGGTCGCCATTTTTGCATCGCAGCAGGGCTGTCAGGGGGTTAATGACAGCATTCATGACGAGCTTTTCCAGCTGCAGCAGCCAGAGTTCGCCCGAAGAGACGAATTTCGTGTCCAATAGGGGCGCAGTGGTGATGTAGTCTGTGAAAGAATCAACAACACCAGTCAGAGCGGATTGCCGTCGCTCCCGTTGCGCGTGCGGCAAAGGACTCGCCCAGTTCACAGGCCCAATGAAAGCGTTGGCCGGAGCCGTGTGAATGCTCTGGAACGGACCTGTTGATAGCACGCCATGATTTACAACGCATGCCGAGAAGTTGGGAGCATTTCCCGCCTGATATCGACCAGCCATGTATAATGGACCATGTGGAGGCCATAGCTTGGACATGCCGTTCTGTGCAAAGACGACGGAACTCGATTTATCCAAGTACCGCCGGAGTCGATCTGCTTCCATCATGGCGACCGACGACTTGGTCGATATGAAGAGGTTGCGGAGTTTCCCTCCACCTGCCACCTCGCGCACTGGACCGTACAGCGGCCGTGTTTCAGTCCACCACTCGATATTGAAATCCTTGTTCTTAATCGTCTTACCGCTGCGGCCGTGTGTGAGGCATACGCCCTCGCCCGCAACCCACTGGGATAGAAGCTCCTCTCTATGCACCACGAGGGTGATGGGAACAGGGTTGGCACGTCTGGCCAAGTGACTGGCATACAGCCTGCCAATGTTTCCGACGCCAAGGATGAAAATCCGCTTAACAAGGTTTGTTTTTGTTTCTGTGCCGTTCAGGCTCTCAGAGCACCCCCCCGAATGCTCTTCGCTCTCATTGTCCGGCTGCCCCTGTTTTTTCTGTCTTGTACTTGTTGGACATGTCCCAAGGTTGGCTGGAGTCCAGGCAAACAGCTTCGGTGGTGGTCGCGTATCGGCCAAAATGCGTTTCAACCAGATTGGGTGCTGACCAGATGGCGACATATTGTCGAGGGCCCCCTTTTTCTGTTGTATGGATTTGTAATACGATGGTCAGGACGGTGATGATAAGGAAGAGGGAGAAGTCGTGGGTTGCAAGCAATCATATATCTGCTACATTGACGTATGTATGTATGTATGTATGTATCGATGGCATACGATTGTACAATGTACTGCTTTGATGGGTGTGGTTGGTTGGTCGGTTGGTCGGTCGGTCGGTTGGCAGGACCAAACGTGGTGAGGTCAGGTGAGGGTCCTAAGAGCACCGCGCTGACGACGAGTGATTCAATTGGATGGCGGATGAATGCCTATTTTCAAACATTTGGGAGGAGTGGAGATGGATGAAATGCGAGGGCATGACTTCGCATAAGCATCATGTCACCTCACAAATAAAGGGCTGTTGACGTTGTGGTGGTATTGTGGTGGTATCGCTCAAACAACAAGACCAAGGCTAGGGCTGCGGAAGCGCGGCGCAGCGGAGACTGGCACATTGAACTCGGGGTGGTGTCAGAAAGCATCTGACGATGGATGTCGTCGGAGGTGACCATCAATGGTCATGAGAGCGGAGAAGTGGGAATGGGGAGAGGGAGAGGAGGGAGCGGTTCGTGTGTTGACACGCGAGCGACGTGGGAATTGTCTGTTGGTGTGAATTGTATGCGGCTGCGGTTGCGGTTGGTGGCAGGAGCGGGAAATTTGCCAAGGCCGCCGGAACCCGAGAGCAGGAGGGAGCCGAGCCGCAGGACAGGCAGGAGACATGGGGCGCGCCTTCCACCTTCAAGGTTCCGACGTCTTCTACCCTGGTCCAAATGCAATGAGGAATATCACGACCTGTCTCTTCGCTCAAGGACCAAAAAGTACCCGAATCTTTATCGAAGTGATCCTTTCAAGAACAGCATCCTCCAGCTGGCCGCTGGCTGCCGCGACAGCCAGAATATTCGAGCCAGCTGCCTCGCCGGAAACGACTCCGTTCCGGAGTAAAAATTGGTAGCATTCGAGGAGCGGGGAGAGGTTCACGCATGCGTGAGACACCAGCTATCGACGACGACAGCGGCAACGACGACGACAAGGAGGAGAAGGAGGAGGAGGAGGAGGAGGAAATGACGACGACGCTGGCCCCATCTGGACAACCGGCACAACCGTCACGATGCCTCCTCGTCATTTCAACCAACTGACCTCTACAATCCGCCAGAAAGAAAAGAAGAGTAGCCTTGCATCGTCATGTCCGACAAGGTCAAAAAACAGCGGTGGGAATTCCAGGCAATTCCAGGCTTTTTTGCCAGCCACACTGAAATTGCACAACAATGTGCCGACGGCAGATTTGTCACGCAACCAAACCTGGCCCTCCTTTCACAAGAGTATCCGACAGACACGGCAAAACCGTCATCGTCAGACGTTCGGGACTGGAAGCGCTTTGCACACTACGTCCGATGTCTCAACCGCGATGCTCCATCTCACACTGTCTACAAGGTTCTGTACCTTACTCGCCATGGGTGTGGCTACCATAATCAGAAGCATGCAGAAGTGGGGACTGAGGCATGGAATGTAGGTGGCTTTACCCCTTTTCCCGGTAACTGGGTTTTTTCACCCCCCCCTTTTCCATTCACATAAAGCGCATGTACCTCCTCCTCTAAAAATGTACCTGTCATGTTAGCTCATCTCTCTCCAGCACAAAGCGCACATTTACGCTGTAATTATAGGCTTCCTGCTTGACTGCTGGCGCAATTGTCAATAGTTCTAGGAACACCGGTCCTTGCTTGATGGCGATGGCGATTCTGCATGGTTTGATTCCTTCCTGAATGAGATTGGCATCCAATCAGTCAAAGAACTTGGCCAGTTTTGGCTCGACGCAGTGCAGAATGATGGTCTACCAATTCCACAAACCCTCTACACCAGTCCACTGGCAAGACGTCTCCAAACGACAGACCATGTCTTTTCAAGACCCATGGAAGTACATCGCCCACCATTTCAGCCCATTGTCAAGGAACACCTCCGCGAGCGCTTCACCATGCATATCTGTGACCTCCGACGGCCACGGTCATGGATCGAAAAGAATTATCCTGGCTATAAAATAGAGGATAATGTAACCGAAAGAGATGCACTTTCTTGCCAAACCCGTGAAGAGACGGACGAGGAGCATTGTGCTAGAAAGCAACAGGCATTAGAGGAGGTTTTTTCTACAGACAACAACAACAACAACAACATCTCCATCTCACTAACGATTCATTCCTTTGCCATCAGCGCTATTCTACGGGTGTGCCACGGAGAGCCTTTCAAGGTCAGAGAAGGAACGTCGCTGGCTCTCTTGGTGAGAGGAGAGATGATGCAGTAGAATCCGCGGCCCTCGTTAGGCGTTCGGAATTCAGCATGAGGCATTAGGCATTTGGCATTTGGCAATTGACATGAAGTGATGGGTGGTGCGAGGAGGAGCGCGCCCGTTGTTGGAACTGGATCGAACTATAACCATATCACGCGGTGATTATTGCACTAGCGCTCCTTTGTAGTTTCCGCGATCCTCTCAGATCGAGGCCGGCATATAATATCCCTGACGATTGGATAATGGCTACGCGATGCTAGCTGATGTGGCCATGGGCCATTCGGCGAATCCCTGCAAACCCACCGGGACGTCTTTGTCCAGTTGGATGGGACGGCCTTTTCCTTTTCCTTTCTTCTTTTTCTTCTCTCTCTCTCTCTCTCTCTCTCTCTCTCTCTCTCTCTCTCTCTCTCTCTCTCTCTCTCTTTCTTTTTCTTTATTGCCAACCAATAGCCGTCTTACTCTAAGAACAAAGCGAGAAGAAGCCGACAAGGCAGAAGAAGAAAGAAACTGACATGTACCGTCTAGGCCGCATGCATGGCACTGCAGCATCTAGATTCAATGTGATAACGCAACTGCCGCCCCGTCCGGACATTACCTAGGTAGTCGTTTATATCAAGTGTCACATATGCCCAACATGCAATGGGGGTTTTCGAACCAACGAGACAAAGATGGGGGCTAAAAGAATAATAATGATATGTGCTTTATTATACATGGCTTGCATGAGTTTTTTCCGTTGACAAGGCCCAATACACCAGCCTGACGGGAGCTAAAGTCAAGCATTCCAGGGAAAAAAAAAAGAAGAATGAAAGAAAGAATGAAAGAATGAAAGAAAGAAAGAAAGAAAGAAAGAAAGGAAGAAAGGAACTGAGGGGCAAAAAAAAAGAAAAAAATAAATCAACAAATAAATAAGAAACCAAATCAGGTGACGAAAAGAAAGCGTCGTGACGGCCGATAACAGGGCAAAATGACCAGATCCCAAATGAAACTTTAATGACACCGCGTTCTTGTCCAGACACGGAATTCTCGCAGGCAAGCCGCTTCCATCATCGGCACCCGCTGGCCGTTTGGCACAGTAGTTGTTTGTTTGGCATGAAAGTGCTTGATTTGGGGGACTAGGGGGGAAAGAGGAGAAGTAGGATCTAGGAAATGGGAACAAAGAAAAAAGAAGAAGGAAAGAACATCTCAAGACGGACAGATGGATGCGTCTTTGAAAAGAATCAGTGGCATGCAGTGTTCCCGGCATGGAGATGTTGTCTACGTACGTGACTGCCTTTCTGTCACTTGCAGTACGTTGTCACAAACAATATATTGCATAGTGCTCTTTATGTTTTTTTTTTCTTTCTTTTTTCCAAGTTTTGTCGTTTTTATTTCTCTTTCTTGGATGGTTTTGTCTTGCGGGAAGCGATTTTGGTACCGTACACACCCGCGGGTTGACATGGAAATGCAAATCTGCGGTGCTGGATATTCGGAAATGGGAGGGAAAGATGAACTCGGTGCTGCTAGTTGGAGTAACGAGGCGTCAAGCATATATATACAAATGTATACATGTATATGAAAGAAGTCTCACCGTCCAGCCAAGATGTCGTCTAGAACAGTAGAGGTATTTCCCCCTCGTCAGACTATCAAAAATGTGTTGAGGCCGAGAAGGCGCTTTCCCACGTTTGTACCGAGACCGTGGGTATTGTAAACAGGAAACTTTCCTGGCTGCTACACTGAAAACACATGATTATACGTAAAAGATGTTTTCCCCCACGAATGGCCAAACCAAGCCATGTTCATACATAGACAGTAAGGGGGGGGGGGGGGGGTATTTGCCCTTTTTAAGCTTGTTTGATTCGACAACAATAGCGTGGAGTCCTATATTTTCAAAAGGGGATGGATACTCTCCGATGAACAAGATATTGCGGCTCTATATGCAACAAGAAACGTGTAAACCAAATAACCATCGGGGGATGATTATAACAGAAACTCCCCTACCGTACAAGACGTAAACATTCGCTCACTTCTGTCAAACGTTCCCTCACTTCTATTTAACGTTCTTCACTTCTTTCGCGGCGGAGGAAGACGTACGCCATTGACGCTATCCCACACACTATCCGACACCCTCGCGGGGATCTTCCTCCCTCTCAAGCGCTGATCAATCAGCCACATGCCCACGACAAACTCCTGTCTGGTCAGCATGCCCTTGTGGCCGCGATCCACCAGCTCCCAGACCTCCATGAGTTCATCCTGCGGCAGACGGGAGCGTTTCCAGATTTCACGCACCACGACGTTGAACACACAGTCTGCTTCGTCGAGGGAGCTTTTCCCCCGGCCGCTTGGCCTGCTACCACCATCTGGGGGACTAGCACGGCCGTGGTGGCTAGAGTCGGGGGGAAAGAGGGAGTAGCCTCGGTTGGAGGCCCAGACGGCCTCGTAGCGTTTTCGTTCTCGCTGGGTGACTTGGTCGCGCCATCGTCTGCGGGCGCCCTCGTGATGGGCGTGCTTGTTTCGGGAGGATTTGTGCCGATGGGCAATCTTGACACGTTCTGGATCATCGTCCTTTTGGCCGGGGGGCTGTCGGAGCGTCTGGAGCAGGCGCGGGGATCTTTGGCGCTGGGGTAGAGTAGGCGGAGGGAGCGATGAGCCTGTGTTGTGGGGATGGAGTTTCGCGGAGGCGAGAGAGCTGGCCATGATGGCATTGGTGAGGGGGTCTAGTGTGAGGTTGTTGTTGTTGTTGTTGTTGTTGTTGCTGCTGCTGCCAGAGGTTATGGTTGGACGACGACGAGAGTAGTGAGGCACCAGGACGGGCGAGGTTGGCGCGCTGGCCACAGAGTCTCTTCTGCCGCGGGGGAGGGGAGGAGGAGCAGGAGCAAAAGGGACAACGGGAAGCCCGAATTCAGTCCGAGACAAGGACGGCGCATCAGAGTCGTCATGATGTCGGTTCCTATCCGCCGGCTTGTGACCAGTGCCCGCAACAATCCGTTGTTGTTGTTGTTGTTGATGATGATGATGATGATGTTGATGGCCCACGCTGGGATTTGTAGGCGAAGACGCCGCCCGCGTGTGAGGACTCGTGTCATGATTTTCTGCGTCCCGAGAGGGTGAAGATGCGGTTCCCTGATTTCGTCGGTCGGATCCGTGCTTTTGACCCGACAATGACGGACTGCTCGGCACTGGCGGCGCCAATGCAGGCGGGACTAGTTTCACAGGTTTCGGTGATAGTACCTCTGTCGTTGCGGATGCGCTGGCGACAGAGGGGGCCCGCGGAGACTGCGCTCTATGCGGTCTGTCGACGGCGGACTTTTCACTTCTGGACGGACTGGGCGATTTGCGAGACGGTTCTGGCTTTGCGCGTGCGGAAAGGAGAGCGGGCGGAGGAGGCAGAAGAGGCGGTGGTTGAGCTTGCCGTTGATGGGCAAGCGAATTGTGACCGGTGGCTTGGGGAAACGGCAAGGACAAATGCGGCGGCGGTTTCGGTTTGGGCATCGGCATGGCCGATATCTTTTCAGCGCTCCTCTCGGCGCTTCTCATACGGGGGGGAGGGCGCGTGGAAGACGGGACGACATGTGTCTTTTTGGCGTCGGTCTCGGTGTCGGCCTTTGGGGCAGGAATCGCCACAGCAAGGGTGTCGGGAAGAGGCAAAGGCGAAGGCAATGTTGGAGCGACCGATCTTGGCTTCGGCTCCGGCTTCAATCTCGGCTTCGGAGCCGGCCTCTGCTTGAGAGACGTGACTGACGATGCCCTTTTGTGACGTCGGGGCTCGGCTCGTGAATGCTCATTGCGGGCGTCAAGCGACGGCGTACGTCTCCTCAAAGGGCCAGCTTCCGCGCTCCTTTCAAACAAAGAAATGAGTTTTTCCGTGGCAGGAATGCTCTCCGAATCGACGGCATCGTCGGTCGTAGACGAGGCGGCCGTTTCAACAGCAGGAGCAGAGCCCATGGCGCGTCGTGACGTCTGCTGCTGCTGCGGAGCGGACGGACCCGGACTGACACCCCGGCTGGCGGCGAGCGTAGCCGCGATGAAACTGGGCTTCTTGGAATCGAGTCGCTGGAGCGAGACCGACGCGAGAGGTTGTTGTTGTTGTTGTTGTTGTTGCAGAAACAAACTGCCATTCAGCTGGGTAGGATGCGAAGCAGATGCAGAGCCGTTCTTGAGCGCATGTACGTGTGAGGAATCGGCCGCGCCCGTGCCATGACGGGATTTTCGCACCCGATTGGTACTGTCGTCGTCGTCGTCGTCGTCGTCGTCGTCGGCGACGGCCAACGAGCCTTGTGCGCTGCTGCGATGTGAGGACGATGACCATGACGATGACCATGACGCCTCTTGGAGCGGCGGTGACGTGGTCGTGGTCACCGCCAAACCGGCCGTCGTCGATCCAGCCGCAGGATTTCGCCGAAACGCAAGCGACGCGCCCCTCAGAGCAACGGCAGCATCGTCCGGCGCGGCAATCGACCGAGAGGACGCAGCATGATTCATCGGCGGTGAGGAGAGACGGCGACGGAGACACAGACGGAGAGACACATGGACGGCATCGGACGGATCGGGGGAGTCGTGTGTCGAGCGAGCAGGAGAGATGAAGCGGCACGATTGCGTATACGGTACGCAGGACAAAAGAGAAGGAGAAACCACAGATGAGCGACGTGCTAAGCGAGCGTACGGAGAATCAGATAAACAAACGAAAAAAAAAAAAAAAAAAAAACAAAATCCAAGAAAGAAAGACGGTG
>SRPW01001235.1:0-11483 GCA_018360225.1 Claviceps pusilla | reverse complement strand
GTCAGACTCCAGTTCCCTGCCTGTTGGTCGTGTTGGACAGTGCCTCACGCCCCCGAGGCAGCAGCATATTTCTCTGTGCTTGGCATATCCCGGCTTTTCGATTGCTCATGCACCGTCACCAAAATTTGTTCCCGCCCCCCCTTCACTCACCTTTTTGTTTCTGTAGTTTGTCTGATTAAATTACACCTCCTTTTTTTTTTTTTTTTTTGTACATGTCCCTTCTGCAGGAGATCTCTAACCGAGCAAGGCGAAAAGAGGACCTTTTGACAAAAAAGGAATAATATAAAGAAAAGGAAAGAGTGCAAGGGCCTCCTTGTGTTCAGGGTCAAACTCGTCGATCAATGATTTTGTTTTCCAACAAAGTCTACTGTCGCCCTTGCATTCGTGTTGCCCCTTGATTGGCTGTCATACATGGCAAGGTCAGCGAGGGATAGCTCAGACATTTTCAACTCCCAACATCGCAGGTGTCGATTCCGCGGCTGAGACAAGATATTCTAGCGTGACAGAACACGTATACTGCGGACATAACGAAACATCCCGCATCCTTGTTCAAACAATATCTCGATCATCCTATCCCTTTTTTGGCTGCTTTCTTTGTTTTCTTGTATTGAGGGGGGAAAAAAGAAAGGAAAGGAAAGGAAAGGAAAGAGGAGAAAAGAGGAGAAGAAGCACTATTCAACGTGGATCAAGTGGCAGACGCTGTCTTGTTGTCCTGAGAGCCTGCATTCCACTAGTTGGTAAAGAAAGGGATATCTGGTCGCCAAAGGATTACTTACTCTCTTTCCCGTCCTCTCCGGATATCAACTTTGACTACCTACCAAGCAATCCAGACGGGACATCTGTGAACCATACGACATTTGGCGACCTGACATCTTTGCCAACCGTCACCCCCGTCAAGCGGCTGTCAGAGAGTTGACATCAGGTCTGGTGCTCTCTTGCACTTGTTGACAGCTGTTGACAGCTGTCTAGAGTTAGACACTCGCCTGTGGACATTCGCAGTGCCAGCCTCACACTCTTGCCATTCTAGACATTTTCTAGTAGCGTCAGACACTAGACTGGTCCAAGTAGACCTACGGCTGAAATCAATTTTGTCTGATAGAGAGCAAAAAAGAAAAAAAGACGGCTGTCGACATGGATACGCTCTCCAAGGATGATCAACGAGCCGTATGGGACGAAACTGAACGCAGTTTCTGGCAAAGATTTGATGATGAAGATGGTTTTCATCATGCCAGGTCCGAAACGCAATACCGGATGCAGGCTGCCGGCATCGAGGACCAACTCGCCGAGTTGACAGAAAGGCGAACCCAGCTCACGGGCAAACAAGAGCTTTTGTCCAAGGAGCTCACCCTGGTGGAAGAAAAAATAGCCCGTATTGCAGAGACATGTGACGATAAGCTCACAGAATTGTATGTCTTGGAGCAAGACTACAGGAAGAGTGAGCAGCAGAAGCTGGAAAGACGCACTCAAATCGCCACAAAAATGAAGAGCTTTTTTCGCGAAAAGGCAGAATCCGATCAAGAACCATCGTCAACAAGACCAGATCGACAAGGCTTTCACGACATCGTTAAAAATGAAGCCAGAAGAATCATTCCGAATCGAGACGCAGTTCATGCTGAAGCACTTCAACAGGCAACCGAGGTTGCACAATCCACGCCGACATCCTTTTCTGCCAAGCCAGAGATGTCGGCGCTTGGAATCAAGCCCCGGAATACGCTTGCTCACGTGGTTGATTGTGATGGCCATGCTATCGGACCCGTCGAAGAGGTTGAACCCTGGAACCATTGGGTTGAAGCGATCCGAGACGTGCCCGTCAAAAGACAGATCAAGATTCGTCGTGGCCGCAAGTTCAACCAAAATCATCTGGCAACTATTTACAATCGTTCAGAGCCAAAAGGGGTCAAGTGGATAGCTTGCATGATTCAGGCAACTGGCCAGGTTCAACAGCAGAGATGCCACTCCTGCGACAAAAACCAAGGTGTTTTTGATGATTGCGTGATTCTGGGAGGACCTCTCTTCCAAAAATGCGGAAACTGCGAGTGGAATCGACAGGGCTGTCATATGTCGACCATGACGACGACCAAAACCCCCCCTCCGAATGCCGAGAGCAACATTTTTTCGCCGGAACCTCTTGTGTTTAGAGGACCACCACCACCACCACCTCTTTCTTTAGGGCGGGGTCGACTTCGTTCAATAGACGGAGTATACGCGAGCCATGAAACAATCGACGGCCTGGAACCTATTCAGCTACCAACACCAAAGGAACATGGCTTTTCAAATCACTTGCACCAGTATAGCCATCCTAGTCATCACCACCACCCCCTTCACCACCACCACCACCACCAACAACAACAACAACTTTATGCGGCGCCAAGTGGCTTCACACCGGTGAATTCGTGTAGTCGACCTCCATCCCGCGAAATACAATCACCAACCGTTCATCCCGTCCAACACCCGCGTCGACTACTTACACCACTAGCCGAGATTACCAGAAATAACTTGGTTCTCAGACACAACCACGTTGTGTACACCTATCCTGAGTGCGTAGCAGGCGTTCCCTTGGCCAAGATTGATGAGAGCCATCCCTACTGGGATCCCCGGTGGCCGTCAATACAGTCCATCATTGCACCCCAACTCGATGACTGGATGGTCAAGCACAAAAAAGCCCTAATTGCAAAAGCCAATGGCGAAGGCGGGTCAAAAAAAGAGCAAACCTTGCGTCAAGTAAACAGAGGCACTACGGTGCTCGAGTTCCTCGAACAAGGCGAGATCAGCCCGTACCAGCTTCTCTCTAAAAGGTACACTCGTTCAGGCAAGGGAAACATAACTGCATACGACACAGTGTTTAGAATGTGTAAAACGCTGCAAGAGTTGGCCAATTTCAGATTGGATATCTCGCCTGTTGAATGGCTTCGTCATCGCCTGCACGAAATCATCCTGGAAGAAGGGGTCAAGTTCAACTATGCTAGGACAATGCACGACTTCTATCACGACCCCAAGTTTGCGGCGCTCCGCCTCAAGAATGGCTTTCGAAGCATAGGACGTCCCTCGGGATTCACGGCTGGGAAAAGAACTGGTAGGCGCGCGAATGCAAATATCACGTCGTCCACGGCAAAGAGGAGAAGGAGAGTGCATCCGCAAACCCATACGCCTCGAACGACGCCATCTGCTAGTTGCTCTCCAATCTCATCACCACCACAAGAAGACTTCAATCAGTCTCCAATATTGAGGCAACGTCGCAATCATCTACCTACAGCAGAACCGGCGCACATGGCCGTCCTGGAAGGCCTAAAGACCTTGTCACCTGTCTCGACGCCCCTGAACGATGAGTTCTATACAGATGGATTTACGGATACCGACTCTTGGAGCGGTGCGCCTCTGCAAAGGCTCGATTGGCGCGTGTATCAGGTCAAGACGAGGCTATTTACAAGCCAACCCAATGTCACCCAATACTGGCACTGGAAGGAGGACGAGCGAGTGTTTGAGCACCAGGTTCTGCAGGACACCAAGCCTGTCATTTGGGGCCTCCTGCGAGCGCCCGTTGATTTTGACATTCCTCTGGACGACATTGTATTGGTGAACTGGAACATTGATGCCTTGCGAGTGCACTTGGTCATGAGCTTGTTTGGGTCTTCAAAAATGTCACAGCAGGATGGCAAGCCCAGGGGCGACGTCATGGCCTCGTTCAAGCGAGAGACAACCATGCGACGATTCTTGAGCTATTGTCGACAACGTCGGCTAAAGTTGGCCCAAATTGCAGCGTTAGTTTTGTTTTTCCGACCTCTAGAAAGCACGATTTTTATTTGCCAAAGCTAACATTTTGATTCTGCATGTGACAGAGACGACATGGAACAGCGATGGACGGAGATGCAATCCGAAACGCTGTCGATGCCTGATGAAGACGCAAACCCAGCCGACGTGGCTGGTTAAAAATCCGCGACGGGCGAATAATTGTTTTTTTTAATGGTTCATTGGCTTCAATTCCTGTCTATTATTATTGGACCCCCAATCACGAATGAATGGAACCGGAACGGATTCGTTGCAGAATGCGGTTTCCCGCGCGAGCGATATATTTATGATGATGATGACGGATGGATTTTTTTTTTGGTAGCTTGGGCTTAGAGTAGACGTGATGGGCGTGATGGACGTGATGCAGATGTGTGCACGTTCACCAAAGCATGGCATATGGCATATCTAACGAAACGAGTCTTTTGGTTGCTCCATCTATTTATTCGGCTCATGTTGTGTTTTCAGTGGCTTTTTTTTCCCTTTCTTTCTTAAAAAAAAAAGGCAGATATGGCTAGTCTAGATTTATAAACACAGGCAGACGGGTAGACAAGTCCGAGTATGTATGTAGAGTGCATATAGCAGTGATAGTATAGGATCAAAAGTCTAGTATACAAAATACGAATGCTTAAGGACACATAAGAATGTGATAAGAGGGCCATGTGCTGCGATAGCGGCTGGTCTGTCGAGATAATCGATCATGAGCCTGCTCTTGGGCTGTAAAACTGCTGGATCCGTAGGGCTGCCCGAATGTATCGGCATTGTAGAGACAGGCAAAGCGTCGGACTCCTTGAGCCAGAATGAATCCCTTTCTATAAGCTTTTTTTCTTTTTTTTGTACTATCTTTGCTGGCTGTCCCCCCACCTATTTATTAGCTTCTTCTTTACGAGCTGTTTATTTCCTTTTTAATTACCATATTTGCTAGCTGTTTCCCCCGTCTTTCATATCGCCTTCTTCGCTAGCTTTCTTTTCTCTTTTTATCAGCCTCTTCGCCAGCTGCTAGTGTTTTTTTTAGACACTGCCGTAAGCCAGCCTCCCCCCCTTTTCGGAGATGCGAGGTCTTTCGACACTACGTTACTCCTGCAGTTAATATCCTAATACACTATATCTCTCTAAACTAGCCAGTCAAGAGATTCTCTTTTCAGTAGCTAATAATACTTGAAGATTATAAGAGTCTCTACACAATAGCCTTATTTTAAAGATATAAAGCTGGAAGCCACGCTCCTCCTCAGCTTACCTGCCTTCACACACGACGTCTACGCTTGTTCAGCTGCAACTCCGCTTTGCCTGATTATGTTAGAAAGGGGATTTGGGGAGTGGCTGGATGGTACGTGCTGGATACTGCGCGTAACTAGGTAGTTGGCATGAGCGGCGCGCGCGATACTTCCTAACACCATAGACGATGGAGCACAGAAGTCACAGGTAGGTGTACGGTTATGTGTAGGCACCACGTTCATGTAGTTCCTGGACCGCAACGCTGAAACGTTTACACATTGTAGGTATAACTCATTCAAATGACCCCTTTTGCCTCTTCTATTTCTTAAGAGAATGAGGAAAGCAGGCAACAAAAAAGTATGGAGTTTATGCCCATCGTTGCTAACTCGTCACTGCTGCACTCGTTTGAAGATACAACACTTCTTATCTCTTTATTATACAGAATAAAGGGGGATAAAAAGAATGTATACAGTAGGAGGACATATAAATAAATACAACAATAATAACAAAGCAACGCGCCTTATACCCTGGCCCTGTCTTCTTTACGAGTTTTTTTTTTTTTTTTTCTCTTTTTCTTTGGCTTCTTTATAAGTTTTCCCCCCTCTTTTTATCGCTTATGATTGCCAGGTGAGCTGGCTAAATTCGGTTGTTATACCCTCGTTTGGCCAAAAAGAATTGTCCTCCCACTGAATATGGAGTACATGCTCATCATAGCCAACTCTACACTCCTGCGCTCCGTCCCATCTATCTCATCCCACCTCGTTCGTTTCGTGGAAATAACGACATTAATAACAACCATAAAACACTTCCACACCAACAGTTGCCGCACCGGCATATAATCTCGGCATGCCAACGACCTCACTCCTAAACGGTGAACCGACATCCCCTGCCCCTTCCCTTGAACCACGACACCCCCCCCCCCCCCCCCCCCCCCCTCCCCGGGACTCACGACCGGGACCTCCCGCAACCACATCCCCGGGCATCAAACACCCAAAGTGACCAAGTCTCGACCGCAATGGCTCGGCTAGTCCCTCTCATCCATTCCTTCGAGTTGTCTGGTTGTCTGCACCGGGCATCCCCGTCCGACGGGGCCCATACAAAAGCAACAGGGGTAGACACGGCGCTACCAGTTGTGAGCACCAACGGACCCAAACCCCCGTTTAATTTGATTTTGCCGATTATAAACCCTCACCGACCGGACGATGAACTTCTCTGTCGAGACTTGCGTTCTGTGATGGGTAATTTGCTCGCATGGACAGTCGTTTGTATACTTGCACAGTATGGGATTGGCGGCACGGGGGCCTAGACATGCCCCTTGTCTGAAAATTCGTGGATGAGATGGCTCATGTTGAGATGGTCTTTTTTTGTCTGCGTTTTCGTATAACCCTTCCAAGAGTGAATTGTATACAAAACCAAATAGTGCCACCCTCGTTTGTGCCGCCAATGGTGCGCGTATGTCGTGATGTTTCCGTCACTCAGTGACTTTACACTTAGTGTTTTGTCCTCGGGTTCCATGACGGCCGACATGGAGATGGAATAGTGAATAGCCGTGTTTAGTACGCAACCTGTTGGTGTTAACGCTGCTCCAGTCTTCTCATTTACTGTAGCAAATGAACAGAGTGCCAACCAGTCTTTTCGGCGAACAAGTCTACACGGTCAATCATATCTTGTGTTGGTGCTTGCTTTCTATTCAACTACCACGGAGTATATTTGTAGCAGGGGGCTCTGGGCCCTCATCCAGGGGTGGCAAAGCAAACTCCATACACCGGTACCCAATCGTTACACATGGCTCAGATATGCGTTAGTTGCGACATGAAAGGATAGAACACCGGTACATGCAAGATGATCCAAAAAAAGAAAAAAAAAAAACAGGAAAAAAGGGAAAACACAAGAGACAAAAAAGAAAAAGGAACAAAGAAGGAATAAACCAGAAATGGAAAAAGAAAGAGAGGTTAAGAAAAAAAAAAAACCTCGTGCAAAATAGTTCATCGCTTTCGCAGAGATCTCCCCCCAACCACCGTCTCAGTAAGAGTGTGAACCGTCGCGCTCTTCGCATCGTGACTGGTTACCCCCATCATTCTATTCATGATTTCTTGCTTCATTTGCATGGCATCGGGGTCTGCATATTCTAGCTGTGTGGCCGGAGGTTGTGCCTCTTGCTCCTTCAAGTCGTCATCCTCAGCAACGGCCGCCCGGAGACTGTCCGTCATCATTTGTCGAGAGCCCGAGCCAGTTCCCTCTCCGTTGTGACTAGCTGCACTGCTTCCGTTGGAGACATTGCTGATAGCCCGACCGAGCAGCTGGCGACGTCGTGGCCGCGCAGACGCTGCCTGTGCAAGCGAATTGCTGTCGTTGGATGAGACTGGTCCTGTCGTGGCTTGAATGAGGTCGGAGAGCTTGGATGACAAGGCCTGACGTTCTGACTCCTTTCTTTGCTGCCTTGCCGCCTCTTCTTTCTTTCGCTCCTCCTCCTCCCCCCCCTCCCCACTAACGCGTGCGCCGCCGCCGCCGCCGCCAGTAGGGTCATCCTTTGCCGCTGCTGCTTCTGTCGACAGATCTGGTGGAGGAGCAGAAGGACCACGACTTGGTTTCGTGGGCTTCTCTAGGGTTTCAACCGAAAAGGGTGCCGATCTTGTGCGACCAGTTGGGATCGTAACATGCTTAGGTGGCGACGGCGACTTGTTCAGTTGCGCTCCAGACAGTTCAGCCAGTGGAGTATCCTTTTTCTTGCCACTGACACCGTCAGGTCGACCGTTGGCCGGCAAGAAATCAGCCGAATTTGTCAGCTCACGTCCGGAAAGCCCCCGTTTTGCTCTCAACGCCTCGGCGCCTTCGTCTGAATTGGGGGCCTCCTCGGAAGAATCCTCTTCGAAAGCACTGACGTCAAATCCTCCCATCGTCTTTGGTCGCGAGGATCCGCCAGGTCGTGGGTTTGTTGTCGTTGTTGCTGTTGTGCTGTGACTGAGTAGCTCTCTTGCCTTCCTCTCGGGTGGCAGTCGTGTCTCATATCTGTCTCTGAGTTCTGGAAAGATGAAGCTATCCATAGGCACATTGACCCCAGTCGATATGCATTCCCATAGCCAATCGGCTGCCACGATGGGCACTCCCCATTCGAGGGCATACTTCAGCTTGTCTTTCCGCATTGCGCTCAGAGATCTGCATACCAAGACGCTTGTTGTCCGTCTAAACTCCTCGTCAAACTTGGCACCCAGCTGCGATATACTGCGGGCAATTTGACTGAGCTCGAGACCTGTAAACGCCGCGCTGCAGACAATGAGGTCGGAGAATCCTGGAATGGGGAAGACGGGAAATGGCCGGCCCAGAACATGCTGACTTGGATGGGTAAATTGCTTGCTGTGCAGACACCTTTCAAGGAAGAATTCGGTAACCATCTCGACATCCTCGCTCGGCAGCTTGGGACGCGAACAGGCTGCTGACATCTGCGGCACTACCAGGAACCGATGTGACTGCTGCTGCGAATGTCCAGTTGACGCGGGTGTCATGGCCACTTCACGCAGGGATGACGCCACACTACCACCAAGAGTGGTGATGGTATCTTCGAGCACGGTGTGCCGTTTGTCGTTGAAGCCATCAATGGCAAAAATGCATCTGGCCAGGATGCCTTCATTTTGCGTGGTTCCAAGTCGCTCAAGGAGTTGTGGCTGCCGTATGGTAGGATCGGGGGTTGCGTGATCTGGCTGCGGCGGCTGCGGCGGCGACGGTGCTCCTGCTGCTGCTTCCACGCCGGTGGGCTCGTTGGAGCACGAATGTTCCTTCGAGCTAGACCGACCCAGTATGTCTCCCCAGAGGTTGTTCCGCTGCGAGCTCAGCTTCATACTCGCGGTTTTGCGCAGTTTTCTGGCTCCTCTCTCTTCTGTCCCGTTTGAGGCAGACAATCTCGATCGTTTGCCTAGAGTACTAGGATCTCTCTTGACCCAAGCCCCGAGGCCTTGTTCCTCTGCAGGGAGCAATGGGTCAAATTTGGTCTCTTCCAATATCATGCCGCGCTCTATGCTTTGGTCTAGCCAATTCAATGTTACGGTGTGGATGTTCCAGGATTTGGCAGCTGCGTATTTTTTGCCCTCTGGCTTGCCGACGATGAGGTGAGTGCATCTCCTGGTCAAATCGCCGGTATAACGCCCGCCATTCGCCTGAATACGCGAGGCAATGTCGTCTCGTTGTTCCCCGAAGCCGGTCAAGCATATCAGAAGCGACTGGCGACCGGCAGATTGTCCTCCAAGCGGTGATGGCGACTCGGAGCCACACTTCTCGAGCGCCTTTAGTTGGTGTTTCTTCTCGAGTGCCACGAAGTCGATGTCGTCGTCGTTTTTCCAAAGATGCGCCATCTCTTCGATCCAAGCTGCATCCATGGCTTTGATATCAGGTCGCTCGCGAGCGACATGGCGGTATTTGGGAGTGTCATAATCGCCGACAATCAGATGGGTCACGTCTGGGGTCAGGTCGTATTTGTGAAGGCCTCCGAGTTCTTCGACTCTGGCAGCGATTTCGGTCTATTCGATACAATCGGACGGTTTATTTGTTTAATTATTTTCCTTCTGGTCAGCACATGAGTATTCCATTTATTGAGCTAGGCGTATTCTATATTCGGCGGCGACGGGTGACGTCGGCGACGGGAGACAGACAGACCCTTTGATCAGGCGGTATGCTGGTGCAACAAGCGATTATGCCGCGGAGTGGCTCCGCTGGATCTATCGAGGGCCTTTCATCATCGACAGGCTGCAATGATGCCATATCTCTTGAGCAACGGCATGTGCGCGGGCGGTGCTAGAACGGCAAAGGCGACATGGGCCATGTGTGGGCGATGATACAATGTGCATCAAAAAGCGAATGGAGTGGGACGCGTTGAGAGCTAGCCAGCAAGCCAGACCGCGTTTCGGGGTTTTTATTTTTATTTATTTATTTATTTATTATGCATTTGCATTTGGCACGTCGTCATCAACAGCCACTGCATCCACTGCATCCATCGGTGCCCGGCATCAGCCACAGGTCCACCGCGCCACAAACGAAGCTGACCCCACTAACCACGAACGCTGCACACGTCAGTTCGTCAATCTTAAAGTACCAGCTAGGCCGCGGCACATGGAGTGCCCAAGGCAAGTACCTTGGTAGTCGACATCTCATCCCAAAGCTCCCCCCACCACCACCACCCACCCAATCCTTCTCTTCCTTTCCGATACCACTTTGCGACTCTGGACGCCCGCTTGAGTGGTGGCCTGCCGTGCCCAACATCTCGAGAAACTGCTTCGGTCTGACGGTCAGTCTTGCTTGGCACCGGCCGATTCTTTTTGTGCCGCTGGGCTTTGTCCCACGTCCGCTACACACCACCGACGACGCGAGGACTGCTGACGGCCAGCACAACAATCTATCTAATCAACGAGCCTCGCAATCAAGCCATACCAGGCCGTGACCGACGCCCGACCGCGAACTCTAGCTGAGATGCCTCCCGTTTCATCGAGTCAACAAAAGGCCCTGGTCGCTCAGTTTGTGGGCCTCACCGGCACATCTGAGCGACAGGCCACCAAGGTATGTCATGACAACACAAGCTCAAGGACAAGCCCAAGAACAAGCCCAAGAACAAGCCCAAGAACAAGCCCAAGAACAAGCCCAAGAACAAAGCTCAGTCAGCCATCTGTCCGTCATACCCGTCTGTCCCATCTACCCCTTTTCCCTTCAACGCCCCGTTTTGTATGTTTCAAGGTTGTGATCCTAGGACTGCTGTAACCCACCCGTATCGCTTTGTCATCGGACGACCAAGACAAGTACATTTTCCACCCATAATTCGAATATAAAGCTAATTTTCCCCGTGGTGCAGTATCTGAAGTCGACTGGCTACAAAATTGACGAGGCTGTTGATGCGTAAGTTTCGGCCGTTTCGTTCTATCTCTTCGTCAAGTTTTCGCACCTCGACCAAAATTGCCCGTGTCACGTTTCTTCATCCTTGTAATATGCCGCCCATTCCCTCGGTTTCGCCTCTTGCCCCCATTAGACCAGCCCATCTTCGGCACGTTCTCGAAAGGTTCCTCTTCGCAGACACGGAGACTCTCCTTAGCTGTGCTCCGTGTTCACCACCGCGTTGAGGCTGTGTGGATGATCAGTGGGGTCCCACTAGCTGACGCAGCCCGTCGATACCGACATACCGCATAGTACGACCGAGTGATGCAGATGGGCTCTGAAACAAATATCTATCCATAAGGGGGATTCTCTCTATATTGGACATGGATCTCGATCTCTATCTGCCTGCCCCCTTTACGTTGAGGGCCGCGAGCTTGCAGTCTTTCTCTTTATTTTTCTCTATTTTGCCTCTATTTTGATCTCAATTGTTTTTTTTACCTTGTGAGCGTGTCACAAGCTCGACCGCGCAAAGATAACTGCTGCTGCGCAATACAACTCCGTCACTTCATCTCAGATCGTTGCTGTCAAGTCAGCGGTATTCTCTCAACCCAACCCCCCACCCCCCCCCCCCC